>NSMO01003758.1:2865-22323 GCA_002588565.1 Coelastrella sp. UTEX B 3026 | reverse complement strand
TATTTACCAACTGCTGCATGCTGCGTTCTAACGTTGCAGTCGCCATCAGCTGCTGGCGCATGCTTCAGGGTAATGTCGTACAACGTCCTTGCCGATGAGTTGGTGAGTGCTGCAGCTGCTTTTCACCAGCTTGTTGCTGTCCTTGCACTCTCAACTTGCTGCTTGGCACAACCAGCTTTAGCTAGCACAATCGCCGCCTTTTTCCGCTATGGCCCAGCAAGCCAGTGTGATAGTCGTTTATAAAATCACCATGTGGCACTTGCAGGCACCAAGCTACAATGTGTGTTAATGTTTCCTCATATGCGATTCTGTGAGTTGCTGCGCCATCACAGCACTCCCTGCCTGCACCCAAGCTGCTATAGCGCTGTGCTCCGGGCAAACCCCTCGCCTTGCTGCTGCACAGGCTCATAGTCACCGCAGCGAGTTGTACCGCTCAACTCACCCGGACTTGTTAGCGTGGGACAGGCGCTGGGCCATGATACGACAAGAGGTGGCAGACCTACACCCTGATATCGTGTGCTTTCAGGTAGGTTAAACCCTAGTATCTGTTCAGGGTTTGCTATGAGTCACAAGCTTTGAATGGCATTGGCTACTTGACTTTCGGTCGTCGCTGTTGCTGGTTTTGCTTCCAATCCAGTGGTGGTTTAGGTGTGCTTTCCTGGCAGTGTTTTGCAGGCTTACGTCAGATTTTGTTATAGGCTATCTAGACTGTCAAAGTTGGCTCATTACCAGTGTATATGGCAAGAAAACAGTAGAAGACTGCAAGGGACTTGGCCGTGGTGAGTTCCTTTGATGTTTACAAGCAGTTGCAATCGTTTGGTGTTTTACAAGCAGTTGCAAGCAACAACAAGGCTCCTCACAGAAGGTGGGTTTGAATTCATTCGTCATGTTCTGTGAATGGTTATAGCTGATCTGCGCATGTTGTCTGGAAAAGGTGCGTCTACAAGTGCAGAGATGGCGCACATAGCAACATGGATGGCCCAAAATGGATGCTCTTTTAAGTGGATGTTTTAGCTACTGTATCGTACTATGTGGCTTCATTTGTGTGTGTAGGAGGTAGACCACTGGGAGCAGGTCCAGGCAGACATGTGCAGGATGGGGTTCGAAGGTTGCTACGCCAAGAGATCAGGAACACGTGTGGATGGGTGCGCAACATTCTGGTAAGCAGTGGTTGTAGTGTTAGTACAACCTGTGCGCAAAGGCACTTACGGCACAACTGTAAGTAGCAGCGCAAGCAACAATCTTCAAGACTTCACAACAGAAGCAGCAGCAGAAGCAGCAGCAGCAGCGGACAGTTCAGTAGGCAGGTGATTGCAGCTTCTTGTCTGGGCCCAGAACCACACATGCACCATGGTGAGACTGCCGGGCAACATGTTTGCTATGCTGCTGGCACTGCTGCTGCCTGGTCTGGAAGCTGGCTTCCACATGTCGGGTATCAGTTGCCTGGATTGTTTTGTTTAGGGAGGTGGTGGTGCAAGTGAGCAAGTGAGCGAGGCAGATAGCTTTGTACTGGTTCTCTCCTAGTGATTGTGTCATGTGTGAGGGTAAATAATTTAATGGGTGAGCTTGTTTGCTGCTTGCGCTTACCTTATACTATGCTTGTTAGAAGGGGCGATCCACTTTGGATATGCTATCATTGTATGAACTCACGCAGGCGGCCCAATCTGTTTCATGCTGTGACCACCAGCAAACTCAACTTCAGTAAGTATGACATGCGAGACAACGTAGGCCTCGTTACGCTGCTCCAGCACAAGCAAGCCCAGCAGGTCCTGCAGCGCTACCAAAACGCAGTAGCAAACCCCCAGCAGCAGACAGCAGCAGACCCTTATATAGCTGTAGCAAATACACACATACTGTTCAATCCCAAGAGAGGAGATGTCAAAGTTGGGCAGCTGAGGCTGCTCATCAAGCATGTGCAAGAGCTGGTGGCTGCTACTGTTGGTGGAGGGGCAGCGGCCGATGTGGCTGCGTTGATTGCGGGCGACATGAATCACATGCCGCATACGCCGATCTATCAGTTTATAAGTCAGGGATGGCTGGACTGCCTGAAGCATCACAGAAAGGACATGGCAGGTAGGAAACAGTCTGCGGATCTTAGTAGTGTTGTTCTCTCATGCGGAGTTGTTTGTAGCTGGGTGGATTGTGTGCAGTGGCTTTAGAGGTTTTTGCAGGATGTTGTGCAGCAAGTGCTTCCTTAGGGACAAGCAGCAACGTCCTTCCAAGCAGACAGCTTTCCAGGCTTTTGTAACATGTATGTCTCTCGACTCTTGCTGGTATAGCAGTCTATGAATCAGGGGTGGTTGGACTGCAATACAGAAGGGATGTGGCAGGTAGGAAGCTGTCTGTGGGTTTTTGACAGGATTGAATATGGTTTTGTTTCCTTATGTGAGTTGTTTGTAGCTGGGTGTTTTGTATGCAGTTGCCATAGAGGTTTGCACTGGATGTTGTGCAGCAAGCGTACAAATAGGTTAACAGGGACAAGCACGAATTCCTTCTAAGCAGACAGCTTCTCTACCTCTTGTAGAAACATGTACAACTCTTGACTCTTGACTCTTGTTGGTATAGCAGTCTATGAATCAGGGGTGGTAGGACTGCATGAAGCAATACAGAAGGGACGTGGCAGGTAGGGCATAGAGATCTAGGTCTTGAAAGAAATTCGGGTACTATCTTTGTTTGGGTAATTGGTTCTAGTGTTGCCTGCGTTGGATCTAGGCAGGGGTTTGGCCAGCCATGTCTTGACCAGCTCAGTTTTGCTCAGGACACCTGACACTGTTGGGTTGTAAGTAGCCAACCAGTGTGTTGTAGTCATGCTCTACTTAAGTGTCAAGTGTATACCTTGTAGCGCATAGTGCCTTTTGCCTGTGCTGGGTTTAGGGCAGAATCTGATTGACCAGCCCGTGATATCAACTTTTATGCCTGGGTTATCTGCTTATATATGGTATTTGTTTGCCATTATGCATATCAGTGCATAACATTCAATTGCTAGTGGCTTGTATGGAGTAGTGCCAGAGTGGATGGCATGTTCAAGGTGTTTGTGGGCTGTTTGGTAAACAACACAGTACGCTGCACTTGCTAAAAGGGCCATCGGTATTATGATATCATTGGATTGCTTGGACTGCTTGCAACTGCACAGCAAGCACAGGTCAGGGGAAGAGGCCTTATTTCTAGTTGAGTCTTGCCCACACTTGTGTTCACAGCTTCGCATTGTCTCGGATCTAGCACTGTTGTCGGGTTTCAATGCGATAACAATGCTGTTGACATTGGTTTTTAACAGGCACAACCATTGAGGCAAATCCCTTGCGGATGAGTCGCAGTCGCAGCTATGCCAGCAACCTCTCTTTCCAGCAACACCAACAACAACAGCTGATGCAGCTCCGACAGCCACACCTCCCGGCTCCAATGCAGCAGCAGCAGCAGCAGCGCTGGCAGCAGGTGAATGTCCAGCAACCTTCAGCCGTGCCATTGCATTTTAGTCCAGGACAGTTCTTTGGTGAGGTGCAGCATCAGATGCAGCAGCAGGGGGGGTTGCAACTGCAGCAGCAGCAGCAGCAGCAAGGGGTGTTACAACAGCAGCAGCAGCAGCAGCAGCAGGGGTTGTTACAGCAGCAGCAGCAGCAGCAGGGGGTTCAGGCTCTGCCACGGAGTGCGTCTGCTCCTGTGTTGACAATCAGGAGGCTGAAGTCGGTGGGCTGGGAGCCTGAGGAGCTGGTGACTGCTACAGGTGTGCTGGGGATTGGCAACGAGTCCTTGGTTTTTGTAACGTTCGAGCTTGGTGCTGCAGATAAACCATATCTCAGTCACTGTCAGGCCCTCTTTGGGGGTGATAGGGGCTGGGCTGATGTGGTAGGCCTTTGTATGCCCAGCCCCATGGTGGCAGCAGATCCGCCTGTCTCGTGTAAGATGGACGCCATGATGAACGAATAGATATGTCTGGCTGTCATAGTGGTGCAGATGCTGTAGCTGGGTCTGTGGAGGAGCTGCTGATTTACATCAGAGTGTTGTGTGTGGCCAGCATGCATGTGCATAAGGTCAAGGCTCTGGGTTGTCAAGTTCAAATGCAGTGCTTTCGAGACTGCTTGGTAGAGCCACAGAGGCATATGTGCCAGCTGACATTGCATGAGTTCAAGGCTCTGGTTTGTTGTTTCAAGATAAAATGCAGTGCGTTTGGACTGCTTGGCAGAGACCTGGAGGCATATGTGTCAGTTGGAAAATATTCAAGCATTTGCTCCCGTCCAAGGCTTTCGAAACCTCAACTGTGCTACCCCAAACTGCTGCAGGTGGTGCACATGGCACACATCTGCTGCACTTCATACAGCAGGAGCAGCTACTGCACAAGCAGCAGAGGCAGCTGCGTCGCCAGCAGATACGTGCAGTGAAGCAACAGCAGAAAGGGCAGCAGGGGCAGCAGCAGGGTATGAACGGACATGTTGCTGGTGGCGGGGCGGCTGTACCATTGGGCCAGCAGCAACATCAGCAGCAGCAGCACCAGATGCGTTACAATCCAGCGGCAGATCTTGCTGTTGGGTATGATAGCGGCGATGATATGGACCTCAGCCAGGACGGCAGCCAGCAGCAGCAGCTACACACGCAATTGACAGCAGTAGTAGGAGGTTACAATGGGGGCCATATGGATATCAGCCAGGCTGGGCAGCAGCAGCAGCAGCATTTGCGGTGGGATAGTGATGCAGATGATGGTGCTGATATGGATCTGACAGATGATGTTCCACCGCAACAGCAGCAGCCGCAGCAGCAGCACATTGGCAGCCTTGCACCTCCAGCAGCAGTATTATCAGTTGCTGGTGGGTCCCAGGATGGAGGGCCGCTGCTGTTTGTGTCACAGCGGGGTGTGCCTCCTGCAGCTGCTGCTGCTGGTGTTAGGCCTTATGCAGAGGATGCTCCACAGATGAAGAAACCCAGAAGCGAAAATGGCAGATCAGTGGGAAGGAGTGCAGACAGCACAATAGCACATGCGCAACAGACTGCACCACCACCACCACCACAACAGCAACAACAACCGCAGCAGCAGATATCGGGTTCTCAGCAAGTTCCGCCGCCACCTCCACCACAGCAGCAGCGGGGCTCCAGTGCACAGGATCCACCGCCTCCACCACCACCGGTGCAGCAAATACCACCGCCACCTCCGCTGCAGGGCGCAGTCCAGCAGCAGCCACCACCACCGCTGCCGCCACAGCAGCCTGGGGACGGTGTAGTGCGGCCGCCGCTGATGAAGTCAGCTAGCTCGCGAGGTTGGGGCAGGGAACTTTGGGATGAGCCTCTGCCTGCCATAATAGGTGATGGAGTAGCTAGACATGACTTGGTACTGCGCAGCTGCTATGCAGAGGTAATAGGCTCAGAACCGGAGTACACCAGCTGTCACGACAGCTTCTACGGTACTGTAGACTATATCTGGTACACACCTGAAGCGGGACAGCAGCAGTTGAAGCCCATAGCTGTGCTTTTGCCTCCTGCAGTAGAGGAGCATGTACTGCCTGGGGCTTGCTTGCCCAACCATACTGTGCCTAGTGACCATATCTGCTTGGTTTGTGACTTTGTTCTGAGACGCAAGACGTGATGTATGTGATTTTGCTTTTGTTGCATGACAGAGCGCCTCTATCGCTTGCTGGCAGCTGACCGGTTTATGCATGGCCGCAGTGTCGTTGGTGCCGAAGCGCGGACGGTGTTGGGACATAATGCTGATGCTTATATTATGGAGTGACCTGAAGCACTCGGGACCGCAGAGTTCAACCCAAGCAAATATCTTGCGACTGATACGGTGGCCCCAACGGTCGATTGACTTACTGCAAGACGCCGCAAGCACCTATCTACCTCGCATAGTGCATCAGAGTCTTAAGACAAAGCTATTGATAACTCGCGACACGGCAGTATCAAGTCCCCTGTCATAGTGACCGAAGCTGCTCACGCTGCGAACGACTTGCGGCTAGCCAGTAGCACACAACAATACCTGAATATGCTGCTTTGTTTGCGGTGTTACTGAGCTGCTGCTGCCAGCGATGACCTGGCAGGAGCGTATAACAACCCATATGACTAGGTCTTTCAAAGGCATTGCTCCTGCAGCCTTTACGGATCAGCGCTGCTATCGACGTCTTCGGATCGGCTACCAAAGTCAGTAAACGTACTCGACAGCTGGGCCTAGAGAGTTGAACACAAACGACCAGCCTGAAGTACAAAGTTGAGGTCGTGCCGTGCACAACATGACGTCTTTGTTGTTGGGAGGCTTGGGAAGTGTGCCTTGCGTCACGACACAGCCCAGGCAGCGGTCTAGATGTTTGCCTGTTGCCCGCGCGTATGACTCTGCTTTACCACAGCAGCGTAGCCATAGCAACTGTGCGGGATGTCTCAAACAGCAGATGGGCAGCTTACCTGCCTTTCTGAGCCAGGCACAGCGCCCAGCAGCGTCAGGCAGGCGGGCAACAGTGCGGTGCAACGCAGTATTCGAAAGATTCAGCGAGCGCAGCATAAAGAGCGTTATGATCGCACAGCAGGAGGCTAAGAACTTGGGAGCATTGGAGGTATGTAGTTGCCGCTGCCGAGGCCACGCATGCGGGCCAGGGACCCGTTTTCGATAGACTGTGTCGTTGATCCGCTGCTCGCAGGTCACAACGGAGCATGTGCTGCTCGGTTTGGTTGCTGAGGAGACAGGATCAAAGAATGGGTTTCTTAACAGCGGTCTTACGGTCGAGAAGACGCGAGCAGCAGTAGAGACGCTGTCGGGCAAACGCAAACCCAACAGCACTCACGACAACATCCCGTTCAGTAGAGAAGTCCGCAAGACTTTCGAGGCGGCAACAAACGTAAGGCAATCATAATCTCTGGCTCTTCAGTCTACCCCTTCAACGCTAGATCAGCCAGTAAATCCACTGAGTGCACTATTTTTGCAGGAATGCAAGCGCTCAGCAGTCTCCTACATTTCACCAGAGCACATTTTGTTGGCAATGCTCAATCAGCCCGAGGCATCAGGGAAACGTGTTTTGGAAAGGTGAGGCCTCTGCCCAAGCTCGTGCACTGCAAGCTCCGCTTCACAGTCTTGCTATGAGCTGCCTGAGGGGTGTATTTGCAATGTGGAGAGCGCTGTGTTTGCATCCCTCTGCACCTGCAGTTACCAGCAATTTGTATGGAGCAGTGAGCCGTGGGTATGTTGCAGATGAAGTTTGAGTATCTGCCTCAGCAATGCTCACTCTTGCTATGTCTTGGTGTTGCAGTCTTGCTGTTGACACTGATTCGCTGCGTGCGGAAGCCACCAAACGCCTCAAGGGCGATGAACATGAGGCAGCACCCAAGAAACGCAGAATGGTACGTCCAAAAGCAGTCAGCTGTAGTCAACAGCTCGTACAGTGCAGCAGGTCATTGGCAGTTACAAGATGCTTCAGCAAGCACTCTAGCTCCCCGCAGACTGCTGCAGGATTCCTGTGTGAAACATGTAGTCTACGCAGCCTCATTAATCACTTTGTGCAGTCCACATAGCTGGCGGCCTGTGCTGCCTGGTTTGTTGCACCTAGTGCACGTCATGTTTATGCTATTTGCACACATCCTGGGTTCCTGCAGGACCGTGATGGCCCCAAGGCTTTAGATGAGTTCTGCCGTGACCTGTGTGAGGAAGTTCGCCAGAACAAGATTGACCCTGTCATTGGCCGTGAGCGTGAGGTTGCACGTGTGATGCAGATCTTGGCACGCAGGACCAAGAACAACCCCATTCTGCTGGGGGAGCCAGGTCAGTCAGGGAGCAGCAGGTTATGTACACTGATAAGTTGCAGCAGGATCAGCTTACTGGGGGCTTGAGGGACGAATAGAATGATAGCCAGTCGGGTCATTTATCCTCAGTGCAAGTGCACAAGCAGTTGCAGGGCCTGTGCGCCCATCGTTGATCAACATCACAAGCAGGGTTGGTGCCAGGCACCTGCCATCTGCTGGTGTACAGCTGTAGGTCTGTCAAAGACCAATCGATGTCTTGATGGCCAGTTGGCGTCTGATATATACCTGTCTTGCATTGCTCTGTCCAACCAGGTGTCGGTAAGACAGCTATTGCTGAGGGCTTAGCATATGCCATGGTTCACAACTTGTCACTTGAAGGCCAGCCACTGCCAACATTCCTGCGCACCAAGCGCGTGCTGCAGCTTGATGTGGGTCTGCTGATGGCTGGTGCAAAGGAACGTGGCGAGTTGGAGAACAGGGTCACACGCTTGATTCAGGAGTGCAGGGACGGTGGCGATGTCATTCTCATGTGAGTGATGGAGCAGGTTATAGCCAGCAATAGTAACCACCCTAAGCAATAACGGCAGTGGTAGCAGCCGTCCTGCGTAGCATTAGGTATAGTAGTTGTTCCTGGCAGTTGCAAGGGCTGGAGCCTGCTGGAGCAGCTGCCAGCTCTACTAGATGCGTGCGCACAGCATGAGACTTAGCAACAGGGGAATCAGACACAAGCAGAAGCTGCAAGGTAGAGTGTACTACAGCTGTGCAGACAAATGTATGCCTATGTCAACTGAACTGCAGGATTGATGAGGTTCACACACTTGTTGGTACTGGTGCTGTTGGTCGTGGTGGAGGTGGTGGTGGTGGCTTAGATATCTCAAACCTCATGAAGCCAGCGTTAGCACGTGGGGAGCTGCAGTGCATTGGAGCAACCACTCTGGATGAGCACAGAAAACATATTGAGAAAGATCAGGCACTGGAAAGGTAAGCTGCTTTTCACAAGAGCAGACTTCCAGCAGCACGTGCAGACACACAGTCTAGGAGGAGCATGACAGCACGTGCAGTGCTGTCACCCGATGGGTCTTGAATACATGCCGGTCCCTATTGCAAGCAGCTGCTCCGTAGTTTCAACTCCTCATGCAGGGTGTTGTTGTCAGATAGGACACCATTGCGTGATAAGGCATGCGGCGAGTCCTAGGTGATGTTGCAATTGTTTGCAGGCGCTTCCAGCCGGTGTATGTTCTGGAGCCCAGCGAAAAGGAGACCCATGCAATCCTGCAAGGCTTGGCTGAGCGCTATGAGCGTCACCATCACTGCTGTTACAGTGAAGAGGCTCTGGAAGCAGCAGTCAAACTTAGCCATACATACATTGCAGACAGGTTCCTGCCTGATAAGGTGGGCCCAGGGCGCAGTTCACAAGCAGCAGGTCACTGGTAGCAGTGTCACTTGTTTGGAATTGACAATCGCCTTGTTGAGGGCTCTGCATACATAAATAAGCAGCAGCGAAATAATTGGAGCAGTCAAACTGCAGCAGTCACGTAGCGGCAGTAAGCTTGCAGCATCCAAGGGGTAGATACCATGTACCTATCTGCTGTGCTGCAACATGTGCTCCTGCAGGCCATCGACCTGATTGATGAGGCTGGCAGCCGTGTGCGCATCTCAGCATACAATGCACGTAAGGAAGGTGCAACACGAGAAGATCCCAAGGTCGATGAGTATTTGCAGGTCAGCTTGGTGCACAGTACTTCGGCAGGTGCTTACTACTGACTGCCATAAATCAGCAGTTGGCCTCAGGCTTGTTAGCAGCTGTGTGCCGGGTCAGCTTGACACGACTCAGGTCAACAGGTTTAGCTTGAAGTGAGCCTGACGTTTGTTGGCAGGTTCTGCAATGATCAATATCACTATTGTCGGTATCACATCAATATCCCCGCGTCTGCTGTAGACAGAAGGTGCACAGCACCACGCAGCCCCATCCCCTCGATCTCAGCTGATGCGCTGTGTTGGATCCTGTGCCTCAGGTGATGGAGACAAAGGATGCCGCTGTGCGTGACGAGCTGTATGAAGAAGCTCAGCTACTGCGCCGCCGGCAGCAGGACTACAAGTCTGAGCTGGCAGGGCTCCCTCAGGAAGGCAGTAGCTTGCCTGTGGTTAGAGCTTGTGATATTGAGGCAGTGGTGTCAGCGTGGAGTGGAGTGCCGGTTGAGAGACTTACAGAGGATGAGATGACAAAGCTAGTTCGGTTGGTAAGCACCACGGCTCTGGTTGGTAGCTTGCTGTGTGCTGTAGTGCATGTGCCTGATGCGCAAAGCATGGGGAGGTTCTAGCTAGTGAGTTCTCAGTGCCTGTCTACTGCAGCTGTATCTTGCATGGCGAGATAGCAACGCCAAAAGCATCTCCACTGCTGTGCCAAGATGCGGTAGCGTGTTACTTGCAGCTGAGAGTACCTGTTACCTACTGCAGCTGCATCCTGCTGAAGCCAGCATCCTTGTCGCAATCGCTTATGCCAAAGAACTGTACACACACCACAGCAGATCCCAGCTGTATGAGTCTGTTGGATACTGCTAGTGCACACCATTTTGTAAGCTACTGAAGCCCAGCTAAGTCATGGGTTTGTGTCTTCATTGCAGGGTCCTGTGATGAAGGAGCGTGTGATTGGTCAGGATGATGCAGTAGACAGCGTCTGTGCAGCTCTGTGTCGTGCTCGTGTTGGTCTGAAGGACCCCAACAGACCCTCAGCTGCCATGCTGTTGGTGGGCCCAACAGGCGTAGGCAAGACTGAGTTGACAAAGGTTCTGGCAGAACAGTACTTTGGTACACAGGTAGGTAGATGGGCAACGGACTTGGCCTGTGCGCAGGGGGGATAGCAGTCTGGAACCGATGTCATGCTCTAGTGGCCAGTTGATGGCTACAGTTGACCTATCTAGTACTAAGATATTATCCATAAGCCTAGAGATTGTTTGAAGGTGGCCAGAGTCTCCAAGTAGTATGTAGAGCATGTGCAGGGTTTCAGCCTTCACGCTTTTTCTGCAGCACAGTCGGGATTGAAACCTGCCGCTGTATGTTGTGGAGCTTGCTATGGTCATGAACTGCATGCGCCTGCTCTGTAGACAGGACTATAAGCTACTGTCACCCTTACGATTGTTCCATTCGTGCCACCACAACTATGCAGGATGCTATAATCCGCCTAGATATGTCCGAGTACATGGAACGTCATAGTGTCTCAAAGCTGATCGGTGCCCCTCCTGGTTACATTGGATATGGGGAGGGCGGCAAGCTCACAGAGGCGGTTCGCAGGCGACCATGCAGCATTGTGCTGTTTGATGAGATCGAGAAAGCACACCCGGATGTGTTCAGCATACTGCTGCAGATCATGGAGGATGGCAGGCTCACTGACAGCCAGGTGACGTTTAGCCCACCACAGCCCGTAGACTGTCCTGCTTGAAGAGGAACCTGCTGTTGGTCCGTGTTGTCGTCTTAGTGTGAAGTTTCCCGGCTGCTCACTGTGATAGGTCAATGTTGATCTGCTTGCGCATTGGCCACCTTGCACCCCTGTACAGGCACAGTACGTATCTCAGCAGGGCATCATTTGATGAGCGAAGAGTCGCTGCATCTGATGAAGGCAGCAACCTAGTGCTGCAATGGTGTTGATGCTCACAACCAGGCCAAGTGCAATGGCTGACGATGTCATCTGCTGTACTTATGTTGGCTGCGCAGGGCCGCACTGTCAGCTTCAAGAACACGCTAGTCTTCCTAACAAGCAACATCGGCAGCCGAGTCATTGCAGCCAGCGGTGGAGGTGGCTTAGCAGTGTTTGGCAGCAGACGTGACATGTTGGCAGCAGGACTGGACCAGGAGGAAGCAGATGAAACAATCATCAGGGCTGAGCAGGTACGTGCGCATCCCAACCAGGTTACAGGCTGCTGCTGATGTCACAATGTCCCAGCAGTTGAAGCAGTAACCTTTCGCTGATGTCCGGAGGAAATTCCACATGGGTATATCATCGGGGCGTTGACTTTTGCAAATGCATGTGTATGTGGGTGAAGTATATGTCAAGCGGCATCAGCAGGAGCACACAGCAGCAAGCAGCTGTCCGAAATGGTGCAGTAGTGGGTGCACCAGGCTTAACTGTCTATGCTTTCAGATTGGGGTCATCAAGTCCTGGCTGTTGCTGGTCTTGTTGCTGCAGGCTCGTATGAAGCAATTGATCAGCGATGAAGTGAAAGCGTACTTCAGGCCGGAACTGCTCAACAGGTTTGATGAGCAGATTGTCTTCCACAAGCTGGGCTTGAAAGAGGTGAGCATGCCTTTGCTGGCTAGCTAATCGGTGCTACGCCCTCAGCCAATTCACAGTGCACAGTACACCGGCTGTGTGCGGTATATGCAACAAACAGTAGGCTGATAGGCACTGAATGTGCCTAGCAGAGCTTGGCACAACAGGCCAGCCTGGTCGCACTTAAACTCTCCAATTGTTTGCATGTACTGACTGCTTGTGGACATCCCCACCCCACAGCTCACAATCAGTAATATCTCCAACCCTCTCCCGCATGCTGGTTTAGTTGGTGTTGACTCTGACTGGTGACTGCTACCTGCTGTATCCGGTCGATGTAGGTCCGCAAGATTGCTGAGCTAATGATGAATGAGACTCGCAGCCGAGTAGCAGGCAAGGGTGTGCAGCTTGTGGTTGGCAAGCGGCTCATGGAGAGGATCATCAGGGACGGATACAGCTTGGAGTATGGGGTCAGGCCTTTGAGACAGGTGGAACCAAGGAATAGCATTTGCAGTTAGTGTAATGCTGATGTGTGCAATATGATTTTGAGAAAAGTGTAGTCTGCAGGGCAGAAACTATAGGCATTTGTTTGACTACTAAAATTCCAGAGAGCATTGCACTCTGCTGTCGGCAGCTTCCATAACCATCAACAAGGCAGTGTGACCCAATGAGTGATGCAGAGGTCAAGTGCTGTAACCAAGGGCTGTCCTCCTTTTTGTAAAGTTGCCATCCCTCCTGCTTCCTGCAGACGATCACCCACATGATCGACGACATTCTTGCTGACTCCATATTACACAAAGAGGTCATCCCTGGCGACATTGCCTTCATGGACCTCAGCAGACGAACAGGCGAACCAATCTGCCAAGCAAAGAAACCAGGGGAACCTCTAGAGCTCATCGAAGCTCCTGAGCCTGAGGAGTTTACAGTAGTACGTGCTGGGCATGATTGCGGTGTAAATGGAGAGGTGCTGCTTGCACATGCAGCAACAGGTGGCAGCAGGACCCCCAATGGGGTAGGCGGGGAGGGTGGGGGAAGGTCTTGGGTTTTAGCTACAGGAGGAATTGAGGACTTAGAAGGGAATAGCAACTAGATGATATTGGCGGGTTTTGAACACCAGCTTGTGTGCAATGAGGCTTTACATAGCTCACATGCGTGCGGGTTTTGTGCACCTTCAAGGTACACATACAAAGGAGCTTGCGCCTGGGCTCTATGGTGATTTGTATGTAGGTGTTATGGGACTGCAACTGTATGTAAAGTTCACATATGAGTCGATGTCGCAGGTGATCTGATGTCTTTCGAGATACCTGCTATGGCACCATAAGACTTGCAGCTGTGTTTTTGATTGCGTTGTCTCTACATTCATTGATTTGCTTTGCTAGAGTTTCCTTCTTGATACCAAACTCTCCTCTTTTCAGCTTGTGGCAACCCTTCTGCTTACTTCTGGCTGTGTGGATCGCTTGTAACTCAAGTGGTGGTGCTGGCCTCAGCTTATGGTAGGAAAAGCTGCAAGTGGTAAGCTGGGGCTGCGGTGTCACCACAGCCTTATGTCGGTGTTGGCATTGATGTTTCTCAGGCGTTGAAACAGCAGCTGTAGATGTGCTGCATCAACAGGGTTGTCGCAAGATCATTAGCACGTGCATGCGCAGCCGCTGGCTTGCTTTGGGTTGTCTGTTACATTGGACATTGTGTGTTACAAAACCAGATTTGGGGGCGTCCGCTCCTTTGTGTCAATGTGCAGCAGTTTGTCCCCTCTGCTGTAGGTGGCGTGCATGTTGCATGCATGCATCAGTCATCAAGATCGCAGCACCTGCTGCAACTTGTATCAACATGCCAGTGCATTGTATGAATAGGTATAGCAACTGTGTAAGATTGATTGGTCACTCGTTGGGCTTTAGTATGGCAGCAGCTGGCATAAACCATCTGAACAAGCAGCAATGTACGTGGCCAATCACAGGCATTATCCTCTCATTCAACAGGAGTATGATCTCTCTTTACATGTAGCAGGGTTTTGCCTTTGTGTACTCTTCACTTTCAGCCTCTGTGATTTGATTCTTGTTGATAGCTAGCAGACCAATGCAGCCCTGGCATTTCTCCTGCCTTGTTTTCAAACAACAGCAACCTTTGCCTTGTGATGTGGTGGATGACAACAGTAAGGTGCCATGTATCATGTTTGTACGCAGCTTTATATGTACTGCAACAGTGTCAGCTCCATTCGAGGCCTGAGCGATGCTAGTGGGAACGTCCGTTTGCCGTTTGTATTCTATCATGGATGGCATTGTAACCCTGCAACATGGGTGGTTGATTGATTCCTTCTGCCCTTTGTAGTCGCGGTTTAGGGCCTGCTGTATTATAAGTCACTTTACAGATGGTCTGTGTGTCATCTTGGTCCATTTTCTACGTGCAATCTCTGCAGGAATGTAACCTTCCTTGCCATTTCATTGTTTGTTGTGTCACCGCATGGCCGTCCAAAGCTAGACCAACAGTGCCAATGGCAGATGACCTCAGGCTGTGCGCACATGCAGCCAGGGGGTGTGGAAAGGCACGCATGGCACACTGGAGACTCACGTGAGCGCACTGGATTTTGTCATATCGTACAACAAGCCCCCCTCACAAAGGCTTCAGGCCGCTGATATGATGTCCGCATGCATGGCACAACAGCACTTCCCACTGCGCATATTGGCCGCATCAGTTTGACAAAGTACTTTGTTATCAAGCTTGATACACATAGCAGTAAGCAGGACCTCTAGCGACGCTGAAATTGCAACACTGCACTGTCTTCTGTCTACTACATCGCTATGATGGTGCCCAGCACCACAATTGTACGCATCTGAGCAGAACATGCCAAGATTTTCACAAAGATCATCGCAGCATATGGGATGCCAACCAGCCGGCATCCATCAACATCATCATTACACGCAATCCCAGTCGGAATGCGGAAACCACCAGTGTACAACATGCCTTTAGCCGGCACTGATACATGTGAAATCTCACCCAAACAACCGGTTCCACAGAGCGGCAGTAACCAGCCTGTGACAACATGCCACGCTCACGGTTACTAACCAGTGGCAGCAAAGAAGGCATTGAGCAGCAAAAGCTGCAAAACAGAAACATTGACAGTAGCCCACACAAGGCGGACCACAGCCAGTGCTGCACAAGTAGTGCACAACCATTACTGATCGAGACCACAAAAGTCGTCACTGATGATGCTCACACGGAACTCATTCTCGCATCCCCGCAGTTAAGTACAAAAGTTTACCCGCAGTCAAGGACAAAAGTGTACAAACCCAACCTAGTGTACAAACCAAACAAGGTGAAACCCAGCACAGCAGCTGCACTGGAGAACCTGAGATCACACCTGTCCTTGGACAAACACACCTGTCCTTAGACAATTCAATGCAACAATGAATAAGCTGATGAGCACGACTGCTATGTCGCAAAACGCAGCCATGCTGAGTGCTGCCAAGCGGATATGGTTAGAAAGGCTAACATTATCATGTGCCAATAGGGATTTCAAGTGCCAGACTATAGCTGGCCATACTAGCAGCTGCTCTCCCATTCTGTCAGCGTCCAACAGGCATGTAATGGAATTTCTGCCCACTTCGTGCCACCGGTGGCTGCAGGGCCACCCTTGGCCTACCTTGCACCCTGGCGCTAAGCGCAACAGCCGGGCAGCATCTTGCTGCTGCATCACTCAAAAATGGGACTCTGCATGTTGCATCTTGAACATAAGATTCCACACGGTATTGGCACCATCACATCCAACTGCAGCTGTCACCGGATTACCACAGGTCTTGTACCAGCACTTCCTGACGCGTCTTCGTGATATGAAGCTGTGCGCTGCACAGGGCACTGTGCACTGTGCTGCTGGGACCTCTGTTGCCTAGTCGGGTGCTCTTGTCGCTGACAGGGTGCTGACTGCAGCGCCGAGATTCTACTAGGTATGGTATTCAAGCAAAGTCACCGCAAAGCCTTGCGAGTAAGGAAGTAATCATGCACCGTCTTGTACAGGCCAAGGCCAACTACTGTCAAAGCAATCAAGGGAGCAGAAATACACGTCAGCATGCCATAGCTGAGCATCCAAGCGTAATAGCAGCAGCTATTGGTTGATTTACAAGCTACAGAGCCTGCCATGTCTTCGGCCTGGCCGAAGCTGCACCACCGATACCAAGGATGCAGCCAGCCCTAAAATAGCAGTAGTAAGCACAGACGACTGCGCTTCTGTAACACCCAAACGCACGGTCAGTAGCAAATAAGATTGCTCGATTGCGGTACCCGGCGGTGGGTGCTACACAAGTGGAAGTTGCACAACCGGAGACAACCGCTTGCGTAACAGCTTCCGAGAGGCCCATTGTCTGCGGTGTCGCACTGGTGTCAGGCGTATGATAGAAACTGCTTGTCAGCTGCCTTTGTCAGTCGTTGTGCTGGGAGCACCACAGCGTCAATCTGTGCCGTACAGCGCGGGATGGTACCGCAATTTCGACTTGTTGGCACCTAGCTGAGTTACCCACTGGGACGATGAGCTGCATTGTCATAAGCAGCACTTGAACACAGCGGTCGTCCGTGTCGCACGGGAGCGGTTGCGCAGTGCAAGCACCAACATGACGCCAGCAATTTGTTGAGTTGGGCCCATTGCATGTGCACAGCACAGCACTGCTCAATCAGTCACAGCATCTGATACGTTGCATGGCTCAGCCGCGTTCACAACCACACAGCAGTATCAGTCCTTCACGGCACACGAACATGACTGAGCAACAGTTCGCTCTTTCACGGCACTTGGTGCAGGCTCCTGCCTGTTGCAGCAGGGCACCCCTGCCCACTACTGTACATGTACACCGCGTGCGAGCACATTTTTCAACTTGTACAAACGGTTGCATGAGCCATACCTCACTCCTTGGTACAAAATCAACACAGAGGGCGCCAACAGCCCCTCAGTAGGCCTGAATGTCAGTTCCAAGACAACAGGCATAAAAGTGTCTTTCTTGTCCTGCAGCTGCTGCTACGCTGAGTCTGAAGAACCCGCTAAGTTGCACCAATTCTGAGCTAGTGCTGTTGCCAGCCCTGACACCTGAGCTGCCTGTTAGCTAAGCCTTCTGTACTGGCAAGAATAGCTTGAACTCGGGTGGCAGCTCCTCCTCGCTGTACAGCCTGTCACTGAAGTAAATACGCCGAATGCGGCAGTTGGCATGCACCTGGACTCTGAGGGTTTCAATGTAGTTCGTGCCTGCAGAAACACACACCGCATTAGTACCTGTGTCGCAGCTGCAGCACTTGATGGCTGCAGAGAGTGCTGTAATTGCGCAGTTGTGTGAGTCTATGTGGCCAGGCACACATGCAGTTGAAAGTGCTGCAGTTTGACCTCAATCACTGTATGCTGACTCCTCACCGTAAGCCCTCCGTGTGAAGTCTGACAGGTTGAATTGAATCTGATTCCAGCCCTCATCGAGGCGCATAGGCATAGTGCAGATGAACGGCTTGACACGGGTTGTGCTCTGCAGACAAGAAACAGGTGCAAGTCATGACTACTAGTTGTTGTAGTACAAGAGGTTGTGCCAGGTCATCATAGTGCAATTGGCAAAGCTGCTGCTCCACCACATTCATGAAGGGCCCACCTGTCTGTGCAGCATGCTGTGTTGTACCAGGAGATCTGTGGCTGATGAGGTGTCCTGCTCTATACCTTATGACACTGCTACATACTCACAAAAAGGCCAGCCCCATCCTGAGGTGCAGGAGACACTACCCACAAACTTCATGATGTGATGCGCACCTGGTAGTTCGAGGCCCTGAACCTGCGTCTCACATTCTTGTCATCCAACACTTGCACCTCAAAGCTGAAGTACTTTTTCAAGTTCTTGATGATCATCACCAGGAATGGCAGTTTGATGCCTAGAGTCTTCTGAGGGTCTGCTGGGCATGTGATGAACGTAGTGCTGACATTGCTGGACATAATCTCCAGTACAGAAGACTGTATGTCTTGGTCACTGATACGTTTGATGTGCCCATTGCGTACTGCAGACAACAGAAGCAGCCACAGGGTCGATAGCCTGCTGATGGCAGTGCATGACACATCTGATACCGGCTCCTTTGACTTGCATAATGCAAATTACAAAAAAGATCATCAGCAGGTTCTATAGAGCCACCAGCAGCAGCTCACCCTCTTTATCCCATATCTGCAGGGGCTTGCTGCCTATAGAGTACAAGATAGACAAGAAGCCTGACTGAAAGGTGTTTTTGAACATCTTGTCTGGCGTACGGCCTGTAGACGGTAACGATATCACACCGTGTGCATCATAGAATGTAACCAGCTATGTTGGTGGCCACACGGAAACTCCTCCAGTTGAGAGCAAACAGGATGTCAAAGGCTGGCAGTCGTGACAGGTCTCTGGGGCACATCAGGCACAGGAATACATTGACAGCAAAAAGCGATGGCAGTGATCCTAAATCAAGCGGGGCGGCCCAGGCGCGTTTCAGCGGTGTGCTTTGAAAGCCTTTCCCGGGAGCGCAGAACACGGGCAGGTTTGAAGGCGCACGCGGACTCAGACCAACTGCTGCACCAATGCTCACATGCTGTTGTTCCTGTTTTATTTAGCTCGCAACGAGGTGATCCTGAGCTGCACCGTACTTCGGTTTATCCTGCTGGGACCCTCATTGTAGCGAGTACAGTGCTTACGACTTGTAATTCGCGTATTAGTTTTTGATTGCGTTTGTTTGAGGCTTGGCGTATCTCAATAGTTGCTGCTGGCTCCTTTGAGCCCGTCCATCTGCTTCGTCCTCCAGCGTGTTGCGAACTGCTGTCTCTTCCCATCACGCAGTATCGCATTGGGGTTTTCAACGTTGGTATGGTGTAAGACTTTTAAGTTGTTACGACGGACTGGACCCGCTGTTTTGGCGGAGACAGCAGTGCAGCAGGGAGGGACACGCTCATGGGGCTCAAGCAGCCCCTCAATGGAACGCTGCCACGTAGGAGCCCGAGCCAATATGAGTCTCAGCATAAGGGCTGGGGCCGCTGTCACATGGCAGCCCTCACAGTGTCAGCATCAGCCTTGCTGGCAACCCTCATCACATTTGTAGTGCTCAATCTATTGCTGGACGATGTGAACCTCCCTCCTTTGCAAGGGGCTCCCAACAGCGGCAGTGTGGTGCTAGGCATGACACTGCAGCCGCCAGCAATCATGCAGGGACAGCAGGCAGCATTGAATGCACAGTTGGCAGCCAGCAGCAACAAGACAGCCAAAGCACCAGTTCCACCAACGGAACCGGTGCATCCACCACCTAAACCAGTGTATATACACCCCTTTCCCAGTCTCAAGGGGTACTACAGTATACCAGCAAAAGACACCTCGCCCAGGTGTACACGAAGCCAGATATGTGATGGGGATCACAGCTGCGGACCAGACAAACTGGGCTGTGTTACAGACGCGAGCGAAAGAAAGGAGCATGTGCGCAAAGCAATTGCCTGGGCGTGGGAAGGGTACAGGTGGGTACGG
>NSMO01003756.1:13022-25149 GCA_002588565.1 Coelastrella sp. UTEX B 3026 | reverse complement strand
CTTGTTTCGCAGCGGCGGGCTTGCTACACACAACAGCAGGTCCGCTCTGCGGCCCATGTTGGGATACGGGGCTCGATTTGAGAAGCTGAGTTGTAGTATACTATGAACACGATGCAGGTGTCTCGACAGCGCTTCCAGGCAAACGCAGCATGGTGCATATGCCTTTTGCTCAGCGCTCACGGGTTACAGGCTAGTATAATTGATGAAGATGTCGTCTCTGGCAGCGCTTCACTGACTGGCGTGGCCGCTGCAACTGCCGCGGGAGCAACCAAGGGCATATGTGCAGGTGCGCCTTCTGTAATGCTTGAAAGACCTGAAGAACGCAATGAATGCAAATTTGTCGAGTCATATGCCAATCCACAGGTGCAAGGTGCGCTGGTAACCTCTGCACAATTACACTCTGCAACAGCAGTAGCAGCCTGTGCTGTTGTCGCTGCCGCGTGCTGGCAAGCATGCACGAGTCCATCACGGCCTTTGAAGGATCCTAAAGCGTAATGTTCTTCCCGTCCTGCAGATAAACAGCCAGGCGCAAAGATCGCTGGGCAGTATGTCGTAATGTTTCAGGATGATAAGGTGGATACTGTCAGCCAAGGAATCTCAAGGTGCGAGCACTAGCAGGCCCCACCAGCTACTCTTTTCGGCCTGGAAACTGGCACCAAGCACTTTCTCCGTAGCTGAAGGCCTGCAAACTGAGTACCCCTCAGCAACAAGCAAGAGAGACCTGCAGTGCCAAGCTTCACATAGGCTCTCTGTAACGGTGTTCCTGCAGTCTGAAGCCGGCCTTTGCAGCGCCAGGGCAAGCAGTATTAGCAGCTGCAGTGACCACCAGCACTGAGGCACTGCCATTTGAGATTGTCAACACATTTGGGGCTGGGGAGGGGGGCGACATGTCAGCAGGCAGCAGAAGGTTGCTGGCCAGAAGGGGCAAGAAGATGCTGGGCCTAGTGGTCAAGGTGTGCAGGATTGGTATGGGCTATTCACCAGTCTACTGTATGGGCTACTCTGCAGTTTGCTCCAGAGCTACAGTGATTGAGCTGGTCATCAGCATCATTACACGCAATTCCTAAACAAAATGCACACCATTGATTGAGCAGCACTTCCTCGACACAAGGAGCCTTCAATATAGTTGAATGAAGTGGTGGTGAATTGATACTGTGTCACAATGAACCCTATCAGCTGGTCCTGCAGCTGAGAGGTCGTGCTACCAGAGATACTATAAGTGCTCATGCACTGCACACAGTGCCAAACAGCAGCTCAGTCTGGCTTGTGAAATCAGCAGTTGTACATATAATGCATGTACAGACGAACATTAGCGAAGCTCGTGGGCTGCTGATGAGGCACTGCGTTCTTTTCCTGCAGGTTGCAGATAATGCAGCAGGCGAAGCAGTCGTGCGACGCATCAGGAGTGTAGACACAGTGGAGTATGTAGACAATGACCGATGTGTCAGAGTTGCACAAGGTAAAACGCAGTATTGCAAACGGCCCAAAGTGCCTGCAGCAATGGCTGTATTGGGACTGAGGGCCAGCTGCTGTAAGGTTGCTGACATGCTGTCTCCAATGGCAGTTGATTGTGTATCATGTGAGAGAGATTGAGAGAGGTTGTTTGGCAGCCGCTGCAGCTTCAGAGCCCTGATTCTACACCTTTACATTTGCTTGCACCCCGTCCTGCAGTTCATGTCTCCATTCACTACCTCAAAGCCTCTGGATAGCTGGGAATGAAGACTGTCGATTCGGTTGCTGTGTGTCCTACCGAGTTGGGTCAGGACTTGTGCATAGACTTGGGTCAGGCCTTGTGCCGCAGGCGTCGGATAGATCAGAATACTAAAGTCGTCAACTTCTGTTGCATGCAGTATTGCCTGCAGCGGCCCCGCCTCCCGCATCTCCGACAACCTACAGCTGCGTCCCCGCTGCCCAGGTCTCAGCGTTCCCCGGCACCGTAGTCGCTGGGGCATCAGCGAACTGGAGCAACCAAGCATGTTTCGCTGCAAATGTCGGGTTCGCATGGTGGGGCGAGAAGTGTGGACCGAGCGGTAGCCAAATACAGTGGGCCGGAGTATACGCGTATGACAAGACGAGCGGTATGGTAATTGCCAACTGCGTGAAGTTCCGGCCAAGTCAGGCCACGCCCACAGCGGATGTTGCATACTGGCTCGGCTCCTGCGGGGAAGCGCCAGCTGCGGCACCGGGCTTGCCGAGTCGGGTTTGCTTGGAGCCATTCTCACGTACGTACCGGCAACCGGCTGCTTCTATGATGCCTGCAGCAGGTGTAAATGTATGCCTGAAGCACACAGCCCTCAAAATGTGTCCAAGCAAGTTGTGCAGTGCATTTGCAGATCCTTGCACCTGACCTGTCATGTGTTCCGCTCCCCTGTAACATTGTCCTGCAATTTCCAGAACCCAAGACAAGCACCAGGAGCCAGCTGCCACATGTACTACGAAGAGTATACCTCGTGCAGGGATGCTGTGACATCTGGCATGCTTCAATCATGAGTCACAAGCACCTATCCTACTGCTGCGTGAACCCTGGCCCAACGCCACAGCAACCTCGAAGTGTTATGCATATCATGCATCAAAAAATTGTCAGATTTTAACTTGAAACAACCTGTATATCTCATTGCCAGCTGTTGTGCTTGTCCTGCAGCTGCCATAACATTAGATGAGCAAGCCACAGCTCCAACAGTCCAAGGTTGCATCACATACAGCGCCCCAGTCACCCACACAGTCACAACGCCCCACCCCAATAAGGATTGCACAACCAAAGGCTTGGTCAAAATGACATACATAGGCGAACTATGCCCCACAAATGATACCACTCCGCTTCCTATCCGCTGGCTTAGTGCAGTTCCTGCACCAGGCGCAGCTGTAGATGGAGCCAAATGTAGCATCAGACGTGTGGATAAGCCAGCCACAGCTGCAGACCAGTTGTATAACAAAGGCTGGTTTGGGAGTTGTGGTATACCGCCTGCCAAGGTGCAGTACTTGGCTAGAGGGCAGTGTCCGCCGCCCCCGCCCCCTCCTAGTCCACCACCACCAAGCCCACCACCCCCACCACCCCCCAGAGAGAGGACGCAACTGCCAAGGGGTAAGTTGCGTGTCAGGGCGTATGCTGATGGCTGCAGCTGCTGCATTCCTGTTGTTATGATGTCTGTGCTTCCTAAGTTGATCTCACATTGTTTGTTGTGGTCGTTGGCTAGATGGCAGTGTCTTCTACTGCCATTGGCTAGTCCACCACCCCTCAGCCCACCACACCCACCACCCCCAGAGAGCGGACGCAACTGCCGAGAGGAAAATCGATGAAACGGCAGATTTTGATCTTTTGTAAGGCCTGCTGAGCCGGTGCTGCTTCACGTCAAAATGCTGCTTGCCACGGCCAAGTAAACCTGCCCTTCAAGAGCTGGCCATATGCTTTTAGTCTAGGGGTGAGCTGCTGCTGAAGGCGGCGTTACATGGAGTCTCAGGTAATGCACACACAATGACAGCTGATGTCTGGCAATGCCCTACAAACAGTCAATAACCCAAGCACTATTGTTCCAGCTTGCCGGTGTTGCTGCTGCTGCTGCTGCTGCAGTTCCTGTGGGTGCCGACGGCCAGACCATATCTACTGGCATTAGAAGGATCATGGTGAGATATCCGGGGGGCCTTTTGTGCTTCCTCCGGGACTTGTTGGTCATATTACCAATGGTTGAGCAGTGCAGGTGCTGAGTATTACAAAAGCGCAGCAACACATGTGGTTTGCAGCAGGAACTTGATCATGCCAGTCGCTGTGCAGCGGTGAAAACAATCAGCAACTCGTTCAGCAGCCTGACCGCACAGCCACCTTGTCCTGCTTTGTACACATCTGCTGACCTTGGGCCATGTGCCAGGTCACAAAGCAGATGACGTGGCATCTGCCGGGCAACAGCTTGTGTGATGACAGCTGTTGCCCATCCGGGATGCCACAGTGACCTCAAAACCTCAGTGCTCAGGCCACGCATCACCCACGTCACAGGCTGGGGTGTCAGTCTTCCAGCTGGCGTATCTGGCATGCACCAGCTGAGCCTTACTAGTAACTAACACAACACTTGCTTTTGGCGCGCACACAGTCGGCCCACCAGACATGGACCTCTTTGGGTGATGACCCCCGTGCATGACACCGCAGCTCTTGCCAGCGTATCTGACCTGTTACATGGCTCAGTCGCTTTTGCATTTGATGCGGCATACTTCACTGTGCCTGCAGGCTGTGACACAAGATTCCAATGGTGCCTTACAAACTGTCAGCCCTGTGTATCCAGCTGCAGTAGCAATAATTGACACAGGAGTGCAGTGCAATCACCCGGATTTGAACGTGGTATTCACCAGGCAATGGGGCACAGAGAGGAACCCAGATACGAGTCAAGATGGAGGTTGCTTTGATGGAATGGGACATGGGACACATGTAGCAGGTACATCCAGCGTTTGGAGGGTTCAGAGCACCCTAGAGGCAGGAGCAGAAGCATATGTCGGGTGGCGGCCCCTTGCATGTAGTATTCAGCAGTTTGCTTGGCATATGTTGCATGAGCTGTATTTCACATGTAGCAGGTAGGTGGTTGCGGAGCCAGTGGAAGGGTGGTGTCAGTACATATGCTGCTGCCGCTTGAACGGCTTTCAAAGCGTCAAGTGCATGCCTGCTATTGATGTATTGTTGAGCCCGCTGCTTATGATTTCAAGCACTTGCTGTGTGTGGTGTCGCACTCTAAGTTGTGTATATGCACCTCTTCTGTGGGCTGTACCATACCACAAGCCCGCGAATTGGTGGTGGTTACATCTCGGTACTGTCCTGCGCAGATGCTGATAATGCTGTCTGCTGTGTTTTGCTGATACAGGGATCATCGGAGCCAAGAACAACGCCCTGGGTGTGATTGGGGTCATGCCAAGTGAGTCACGTACACGCTGAAACATTTATCATATGCGCAAAGGCACTGGCGACTTTCTCAGCAGCTGCGGATGCACTTCAACCGTTGATGCTTTCTTCCATCCTACCAGCAACATCTCTTGCACTTGTAGACTGCATCCTTCAGTGAACCCCCTAAACCTAAACCCGCTAAACTCCCTAAACCTAAACCCAATACACACAAGCTAAACACCAAGTCTTGTCGTCTGCAGATGCCCCAATAGTGATGCTGAAGACCTTAGACACCAACGGCGGCGGCTCAGCGTCCGATCTGATTGCCGCCATGCGTTGGATCCTTGAAACAAGCTTAGATGGCATCACACCCAACGAAGGCGGGCAGACCAATGCGCAGAAGTTGCAAATCGCTGTCCTGAGCATGAGTCTGGGGTTTTATGTTGGGAGTGTGGACAGCGGTTTAGGGGGGAGCATCTGCAAGGTGGTGCAGGAGCTGGAAGCTGCCGGCATTGTGGTGGTATCGGCTGCAAGTAAGTATGCTGTTGTACCATCATTGTTTTCAAGCATTTCTTTGTAGATCATTTCTGTGGACCTTCCTATGACATTCGTTTCTGTGAACCTTCAATTTTAGGTCGTTTCTGTGGGCCTTCGTTTTTTAGATCGTCTCTGTGGGCCTTCATTTTCCGATCGTTTCTGTGGATTTTTTTTGTAGATTGTTTGTGTGGACCTGTCTTTTTCGAAAATCCTTTCTGTGGATCGACAAGAGTGTTGTTCTGTTGGTAGCTAGGGCCGCCAACATGCTTGTAAGCGGCTTGCATAGAGTGTTTGGGACCTTGTTTGTCTCAATTATGAGTTTGGGGTTTTACGTTGGGAGTGTGGACAGTGGCTTAGGGGGGAGCATTTGCAAGGTGGTGCAGGAGCTGGAAGCTGCCGGTGTCGTAGTGGTGTCTGCTGCAAGTAAGTTTGCTGTTACACCATCTGTCTTTTGGGTTCTTGTTTTCTACTATTTTCTAACATTTTGTGGACCTATCTTCCAAGCCTGTTACTATGGACCTTCAAGCATGAGTTTTGTTTGTGTAGGCGACGAGGAGGAGCCAGTGACTGCTAATCAATTGCAGTGGCAGTGGCATCAATTGCCCAGACATATGGCACAACCAACCTCCACCCTGCCGGGTCTCTGGGTTAGGTGTCAGGATGTCCAGGTACAAGTGTGTCTGCTGTTGCTGTGGCTGCTGGGTGTATAGCTATGCCCTGAGCAGCATAAAATGGTGTTGAGCAGCTTGGTTTAAATTGCCCTGCCTTTGCTTCTGCTGCTGCTGCTGCTGCTGCTGCTGCTGCTGCTGCTAGGTAACGAGAACAAGCCTCTCAACAATGCGGTGCCCAATTTTGTAGCAGCCACATCGATTGTTCAGCAATGGCGATGGCGCAATCAACCTCCAGATCCTGCCCTCATTGTCTGTTGTCAAGAGCTTGGGTTTTCACTGTGTTTGCTGGCTGTACAGCTGTACCTCATCATCTAACGCTCTTCCTGCTGCTAGGTAATGAGAACAAAGATGCAGCACCTACTGGCTGCCAGAGTTGAGTAGCATTCACAATGATCACCATGGCACGAGCGACCCAGATGCCTAGCACACAAAACTGTATTGAAGAGATTGTGTTCTAAAGGTTGGCTTTGATTTGACTTGATCGCTGTCACAGGTAACGAGAACAAGCCCCTCAACAATGCGGTGCCTGCTGGCTGCCCAGATTCAGTAGCAGTGACGTCCATTGCCCAGGAAGATGGAGCAATCAATCCACAGAACTCAGCATCATCATTCAGCAACTACCTACTGCTACAGAAGATACCGGGCGTGCCAGATTGGACACCTGATAAACTGAATAGGACCATCGCGGCACCAGGTAAGATGATAGCATGTTACCAGTGTAGTGAAGTGATGTATTGGAGTGTGTGTATGTGTGCTGTGGGTGGAGAGGTGGTGATGTTTGAAGGTGTTCATGACACTGTACGTTGTGGTATATAGATATAAGCTACCCACCAGCTAAAGCTTCATGGCCATCACCCCACGCCTCACTCCAGAGGCTTTATAGAATGTGGTGAGGATGATGTTGGCTGCAGAGAATACCAGGCGTTTTTACCTAAACACCTGTCAGTGACACAATAGATAGCATGTTGCTGCACCAGATAAGATTGTGTGCCGTGGTTGTGGGTGGGTGGGGAGGGCAGTGAATGTTGTTAGCTGCAGAAAGTACCAGGCCTCTTCTGCTGGACACCTGACAAGCTAAATAGGACCATTGTGGCACTGGGTAGAATTGTCTTGTGTTTGCATGATCATGCGGGGGTGGGGGGAAGTGGTGAGGTCCTCAATGCACCTGATTCTTTTGAGTGTGAACCAATTGACAAACTTTGGGGGCTACAAAAGATCGTCGTGGTGAACACGTACGGTACCGGGCGTGCCAGCGTTGACACCTGACAAAGTAGATCGTACTGGTGCTGCGCAGAGTGAGCTGGTTAGCCCTTTGCTTCCTTTAGTAGAGCAGCAGAACATGTGCTTTTAGGTTTGCACTCGATCTGTTCTGACACTGAAGGAAACTACCTACGCACTCCTTTTCCTGTTGCCTTCTGTGTGCAGGTAACCGCATCAACAGCACATGTTCAACCTACGCCGTTATCAACGACAACGGGTATTGCCAGTTCTCCGGCACCTCGCAAGCCACCCCCCATGTGGCAGGCATCTATCTAAGGTGCTTCGCAGCAGGTGCATGTAGAGACTCTAGAGGGGCGCAGAATGTATATTTAGGCCTGCAGGAGTTTGTTCTTTTCAATCAGGAGAATCAGCTGTATGGTTATCAGCAGGACCCAATTAGGAATGTGGCAAACACTGCGGGGCCGTGTTCAGCTGGTGCTCTAAACTGCATGTACTATGGCTATCTAAGCTGGGCAGATGCTTTCTAGCATGTGATGATCAGCTTATGGCATGTGTTTTTGGCTGTTGTTGATCTGGCCCTACCTGGCGCCTGCTGCTTGTGTCTCTTATATAGTTTTGGTTCGTGTCGGATGACCCAGGCTGGCTCTGTGAGCTGGTGGTTGTTTGTTCAGAGTTCTTTGAGTGCTGGCGATTTAGCGCAGGCTTGATAAAAACAGACACTAAAGCATTTGTAATGTATTCAGGAAAAGCAACAGCAGGGGAGTGCCGTTACATTGGGCAAACGCTGTCACCGTGCCACTAAGTGAGTGGCATGACAATGCTGGTGATGATGACTGGATTCGTCTGGTATGTCTGTTCATGCTCCCTGATTTAAATGCATGTGTCCCTGTTCGGCTGTCGCTTGATTTTGCAGTATGACAGTTTGTTGATTGGGATCCAACATCCCATGAGTCATTCGCTGGCTCGCTGGTTCATTGCGGAGGGTTTTGGACTAATAGAGTATTGGCAATGGTAATTGTGTTGATTGGCAGGTGCGCTCAGTACGCCAATGGATCGGCTGGGCAATGATTGCTATTACTTTGTGTTGTTTGGGCGCCTGCTTACACTAAAGCCTCTATCATACTTCACTCAGAGTAGTGCTAGCGGTTGCTGTGCCGCTTGGAGTCGCTTTCGATGTTTGCAGATACATTCAATCGACCTGCTGGATTGTGGTTTCATTTCATTCGTTATCTTCTCATGAACCGCCAACATATCATGGGCCTTGAAGCAAAGACACCATGTTATGTACTCAATGTGCAGATTGTTTTCAGGTCTTGCTTCTCAGGCATTGGTTGCGTATCATGCTGACCCTGGTACATGCCTACGGAAAGGACACTGTCATTCTGCTGCCTGTGTTGCTTCTCAAATCTGATTGTAAGACACACTTCGACTCAACAAAAGCTGATGGTTGCTTGCTATAGCACTTGCATGGTTGGGCCGCAATTGCGACCCTTAGGGGTTGCTTCATGTGTCTTGCTGTGACTGGTATCCAATACCAGCCAACATTTCTTCTTTGGTCCCAGATGTCCTTACTACAGTGACGTCACTGTATGTCGACATACTCGGCTTTGGAGCATGTTGTAATGTGATGCTGTATGTAGCCGCGCACCTCTTGTCGTGCATCAATGTACTACATGCATGATGCAGTACAGAGACGGTCATTGTCTGGCATATGCATCCACACCCAAGTGTTTTGGCCCGGAGAGAAAAGATCCACCAATTCGTCTCAGGGCTTGCAGCTGCGACAGGCGCCTGTCGTGCCGGCACGTATGATAAAATCCCGCAGGCCACACGCTCAGCAAAGCAGCTGCATTGTTACCGTCTATAACAGAAGTAAAAACTTCGTAATAGGCGATCTAACCAAGGCCTGGATTACATTGACAGCCTCTCAGCTGTCAGGCATGGATGCATGCAGAAGAGATAAAGGATTGTACACATGGCTCCTGCATGCAGAAGGGAACGCAATGCTGTGTATGTGGATACACATTCTGAAGGGCCAATGCGAACAGGGTAGATGCGCTGGCAAGCCGCCGTGCCATGCAGTGGGGCGCCACCCCGAAACACTGTGCTTAAATGATATAGAATGGCCCAACAAGTCCCACTACTGTCGTTTCTGCCGGCAGCTGTTGACTATAAACACACTGGTGCAGCACATGGCGGGCTAGGGGCCTTAGGCTTCTGAAGGTCCTATGCCAACCCTGCTGTCAACGCAGCTGCTTAAAGCAAGACGCAGTACAACTTCCTAATGCAATCCACAAAGCAGTCCACACAGATAGACGAAGCGATCATGAAACACAGAAGAAGGCCTGACACACACCCACACACCCCTTCAGCAAAACCCCAAGCCTAACCCCCACCCGCTCGCCTGTGCAGGCCATTGCAAAGCGCAAAAGGTTGATGATGCAATGCATGCCTGTGAGCACTGCGCAGCAGCCTTGTCTGGCCCCCACAATGCTGTGAACTTTTGGAATTGAGCTCATGCAACATGCGCCAAGCAGACTGCTACATGCTACATGCAAGGGGCCGCCACCCCGACATGCTTAAGCTTCTACTCCTGCTTCACACAATGCTGTGCGCCTGACACCCATGCCCAAAAAACCTTTTTCTGCCATGTCTATGTGAATGCAGAATGGCACCTGCTGCTGATGCTTAGCCGCATGCAACAGCGCCAAAATATACTGGTACAACATGAACATGATAACTACACAGTAGTGATATGCTATCAAATACAAAAGAGACCCCCACATCCCTTGATGGTACAACACCTCCCTGCGATTGCAAACGATTGGCTCAACTTGCCCCACGTACGCAAGTAACAATCACAGCAGCCGCGCCTCCCCCCCCCCCTCTTGCCACATGCATAAGCTGCACCCATCCAATCACCCAGAGCCCTTCCCTGCTTCTGCAGCAGCCCAATGCACCCAACGACCGTCACAAACCACCAAGCAAGTCATGCCCTGCACATATACCACTAGTGGCTAAGGAGGATCCCCCAGTACAACAATGCCGGTGTGAACCCAAAGCCACAGCAGTCAACACGCAGCAGCTATCAGCAGACATTCCCAAAGTATTCCTACGGCCAGCCTGAAACAATGCCGAACATAGCCCCTCTATTGCAAGGGGGTAGACCAAAGAGAGTGTGACGACATGTCGGCTATAGCCCAACACATTGTCCTGTGATGCACTGCTGCTGTTGTTGTCTGGGTTGGTTCCAATACTCAGCCAAAACAGGCCCAATGCCCCACCCGACTGCCTGAAGCACCAGGTGATACTAAAACACCAGTCTGTGCAGTTTCCTGCAGCAGCAGTTGAGGCTTTGCTCTGTTGCGAAGCAGAGGTTTGGTGATACCAGCTGCCCTTGTCAGTAGCTTGGATCCCCAACTGTTGCTGTTCCCTACAGCTGTTGCTGTTGCATTACTGCCCAGACACAGTCATTGCTGTGCTGCCAATGCTGCTGCTGCTGCCAAAGCTTGTGCTGCATCGCGGGTGAACTGGCAAGCATGTGTTGCACACTCCCACTGCCACTGCTGCTAGATAGCCAAATAGGGCTGCCCCGGCAGATAGCGCTGCTGCTCATACTGCTGCTGCTGCAGGGGCTGCCAAGCGCAGCCTAGACTACACTGCCCACTGCTCCTACTGCTGTACAGATGGGTTCCTGCACTGGTCTGGCCCTAACCACGAAGCCCGATATCCTGTGCCCCTGCAGTTCTCACATGAGACGCAACCCTGCAGCAGCAGCAGCAGCAGTAGGCGCAGCACCAAGCCAACAGGGTCACAACAGGATGCCTCACTCTGCTCAAGCAGGTCAGCAGTCAACTGACTCACAGCAAATCGATAGCTTTGAAAAGACACTTCAGAGTACAAGCCCCAATACCGTCTGACGGCAGCACAGCAATAATGTACACTGTGTAGCAGCAAGCCAACTAATGATAGATGCAGGCTGCAGCTGGCATAGTAAACAATGGCCTGTGGTGCTGCCAGAGCTCACCTTTCCCTTGCAGACGGGGCAATGGCTGGCACCGTCGGCAGATCTGAACAGCCTGTCACCGACAATCATCGCACCTGCAGGAACCCGAGTAACAAAGAGGCAACGCAAGCCGATTTTGGGTTACGCAGCCATAACGCAAACGACAACAACGACGTGCAAGAAAGCTGAGCTGTGGCTGGGATAGCTTGTAAGCCGTTTACATGTGGTACGCTGTCTTGCTGCAGTAGGACACATGTGCCCACAGCCAAAAAGAGGTTGGCAACCCTTGCGCTATGCTGCGACTGTGTGTGTTGGCATTAGCTCATTGCTGCTTCACCTGGCGGCTATGCGGACACAGTCTATTGGCGACACAGTTCGTTCTACAGTGAGCGTTCTACATAAGCGGGCTTTGGGACTCGAACAGCTGAGTACTGGGGCACGGCGGCACCTGCTGCATTGCCGGCCAGCCGTGCAGCCGCGGTAAGAAACTACTGTCATAGCACCCCGAGCGGCCTCACTGTAATGAGGCACTCAGATGGCATTGTAGCATTGCATTGGTCCAGCCAGGTCTGATTCAGCTGATAGAATCCTTGTGCTACCTGTGCCATTGCACCAGCGGCATTCTTCTGTGCCCGTTCCTGAGCAGCATCCGCACACTGACCGTTTGCCACGAGCCTACAGGCATCAAACAAGCCTTTGTAAGTCCGCTGTTGTTCCAACACGAGTCAAAACAGCCTGCGGCAGCTGTTTTGCGGTATGTGCAGACTGCTACTGTTTCTTACCCTATTCACGTTCCAGACCAAGTCCAAGTGATTTGCCGTCTTCATCCAT
>NSMO01003746.1:0-23735 GCA_002588565.1 Coelastrella sp. UTEX B 3026 | reverse complement strand
ACAAGTAGGGGCGCAGGATTCTCAGGAAATCGTGCATTTCTTTCATGTGCTGGCTAGCGAGTGCTGAGTGGTGGTGCGGTCAGCGCTGCAAGCATTCTCAAGCCGCGGAGGAGTATTGTCTATGTTTGTGGCCCGGCAAAGCTTGCTTGCGGCGGTTCTGCTGCAAAGCAGGATACCGAATGCGGGTGTTCCTTACATCGTTCCAAGCCCAGTGTACACCCAGTTAATGATTGGACGTTCAGAATCTGACATATGGTTTACTTACATGCTTGCTCGTGCATGGCTCAATTGCCACTTATATAAAGTAGGTTTATCACAAACTGCTAGTGTGGTTGTGGTCAGGGTTCTCACTGCCATGCTGGGTTCTACAATGGTTGGTGGCGTGTTGTAAAGTTCACAGCGGCAATCAGCAGCGAGTTTGGTTTTGATGGCGACTGAGATATTGTTGGCAGTTGATGTATATCGTCAGTAGGCTAGTAATCATACCAGCAGGACTGATATCACACCTTCTGTGTGCACACCTCACTTGAGTGATTGAGTAACTCAGTTGCTTCTGCCTGGTGCCTTCGAGAATAAGGTGACATAGAGAGCAATGATAAAGAGAGGGTTTGAGGTCAGCAGTAGTGTATGAAGACACAAAGCGTCTTTGATAGCCACAGGCTATGGCGTAACCCAGCATAGATTATTATTATAGCCACAGACTGTTTGACTGCTACATGCTGTTGCATGAGCCAAAAGCTACACTGTACACAAGCAGTGCTGTTGCCTGAGCCCAATGCTACATGCTTGTTTTCAGTGTCCACAAAGTATTATGAAGGTTTACTTCTGCCAGAAGTAACGGTTATGCTGTTGCCATGCCTCAGTGAGCCAAATACTCAAGCTTTGCATGCTGTCTTGCTGTACATTTTTTTATCATGCAGGTACAATGCGTGTCATACAAGGCAAGATAATGCATTGGCCATGGCTATCGACGTTTGCCAGTGACTGGATCATGCCAGGCTCATTTAGGATGCAATGTAGCAGTCCTGCATTGATACATGTTACTGTCCACATGTTACTGGCCCTTGTACATGTTACTGGCCCTTAGCTGTCTTTGGCTGACGACCTTAACTGATAGTCGTTCTTAGAGACAGAAAGGGGTCGCTTGTGCTGCACTGCCAAGTTTAGCTCAAGCAACATAGAATGCCCTGCAGTAATGCCCCTGCAAGGCTTGGTGAATGCTACAGCAAATTAATGTACAGGTGGGCGGCATGAAGGATTATAATGCTCAGGCGGCCTGCAAGCCACTGTGTGTTCAGTTAGCTGCGCAGTGTATACAAATACTGCTAGTGGTGCGTCACATGTACTGCTGCTCGTTGCCCATAGCATACGCTTCTGGTCACGTGTACCCCACGAGTGCATTGCTTTGTGGCAGCAAAGTGAACCAGTTTTCTGCCATTAATCCATTGCTGGCTGTATCTTAAAGGCCCCTCCATTGATCCTTGGGTCAGAGCCCTCAACTGCTGAGACTGCGCTGGTCAGGCTCTCCGCAAGGCCATATTGATTGCATCAATATCTCTGTTGGATGACTAGCTGCTTGCACGCACTGGATCCCAGCCAACTAGCTGGATCTTGGCTATTTGCTGTATACCAAGTATGACCCAGCAGGAGCTCCACCCTGGAGCGAAGCAGGGACGGCCCTCACTCGTTATGTTCTTGTAGCAGTAGACGTGTACTTGCGTGCCAAGTCTGCTGATTAAGTCGCGGCTAATCGAGTGGCGCCAATGCCAGAAATAGCCGCAGATGGAGCGGCCCAGCAGCAAAGTTAACACTGAGACCCTTGGGCTGCATCAGCACATGCGCCCTAGCAAATGTGCGTTTGCGTTGCTTCAAGGAGGCTGGCAACGGACTTTGCTGAGGGTTGCGGGTTTATGCGGATCTCGTGCTGTCTGTTGTGCACGCAGACGACACGCAACCTGACAGTGACAGGCATACGCAACCGCACGCTGCAATGGGCAGCTGCTATGTCTATGCCCTTTGGCCCGGCTGAAGATTTGAACTGATACGAGTCCTGTCACTTGGTTTGCGCTGAGCGCACTCGCTGATCTGTGAAGGTGCCCTCAGTGTCTTTGCAAAGAGATTCTGTCGCGCTATGCCTGGGGCATTCACCTTTTAGTGGTCTGCTCGAATGTACGCTTGACCTAGCACACACAGTGGCAGGATGCAGACGCAGCAGTTAGCACATACTCCCTCACAGAGGTCACACGCTTCTAGCTTTGGAACAGGACCGGTTGTGCGCAGCAGTAGGCGCCAGTGCACCAGCAAGCGCCTAACACGCGCTGCAGCTAGCAGTGATGAACACTCACTAACCAAGGATCCAGAGGCTCCGCTGCGCCAGTACGGCAAATGGTTCGGCAAAGTTTTCAAGCTGCCCTCCTGGATAGACGAAGCCCCCCGTGTGCGTGTGCGCACGATAGCCAAGCGACAGATGGACGATTTAGTCGAGCTAGCGGTGCTCAACGAACGCCTCTCGGGTGCCCACGACCCCTGGGAGGCCCGCAATAGACTGGAGCTAATACGGACACGCAGAAAGAACTGGGAGCACATCTTCCACTACATTACTAAGCAGGAAGCAGCAGCAACTCTGGACATGATTGAGGAAGCAAATGAACAGGTACTGCTGATCTGGCATTTAAGAGTCCTCGTGTGACCCCCCAGTAGCCTTGTGCAGGTGTCGTTTGGGCATACAGGCAGTATCGGGCAGCAATGCACGCAGTGCACTACTGTGCATTGTGTCGCTGACTGCGCATCAGTTGATACTGCAAAGCCCTGCCTTCCACTTGGGATCTGCAAAGTCAAACTTGCACTTCGCCTTCTCAAACTATATCACAATCTGAGGCCTAGATCTACTAGCTGCTGCATGTGAAGGTGTTCAGATGACAGATAAGATCTCTCGTACCCCATGCCAGCAGCAGATCAGCCCCCGTTGGCCCATTCAAAACCCCAACTTTCCACACAGATGGTATACAAACCCCCCGTCGCCTTCGAACCCCCACCTCGGCAACTCTAACATACGTTGATACCCGCCAACTATGCTTGCAGGCTGAACTGCTGCTCAGCGAGGAATCCCGGGAGCGTGCAAGTGTGACAGATCTCAAACTGCAGCTGCAAAACTTACAGCAGCAAATTGAAGAGGCCTCACAACGCCTAGCAGCCACCCAGTCCCGAGTAGATCAGAACCTAAGTCGCGTAGCAGAACTCAAGGCAGAAGCAGCAGCACTAGAGCGCCTCTCACAGACCCAGCAGCAGCAGCAGCAGGGGCAGATCCCAATCTTGTCCAGCGCTACAGCAGCAGCAGCAGCAGGAACAGCAGCTCTGACAGCTGGATCTGCAACAGTAGCCAACCCACCCAGCAGCAGCAGCAGCAGCACAGCAACCTTACCTCGAACATCGAGCCCCTCGGCGCCCGCTAACCCCAGGCCGTGTGCACAGCCTGGCAGCGGCAGCAGCAGCAGCAAACGTGCCAGGCCTGACAGGGGCCTGAGATCTAGCCTGGAGGCAGAGCCAGCTCTGAAGGAGTTCTGGTACCCGGCAGAGTTCAGCAGCTGCTTGAAGACTGATACGCTGGTGCCATTTGAGCTGTTTGATGAGCCTTGGGTTCTGTTCAGGTAAGCCTGACTCCCAGGACCACTCTACTGGCCAGCTATACAGCATTGGTAACCGGCATTTCCGTGACCGCCAACCTGGGACCATGACCTATGCTGCCTGCTGTGCGAGCTGGGCCTCCAAAGGCCCTAGGGTGGCACAGAATCAGCCCCTGCAATGATTAGGCATACCTCCCCTGAAGCTTAAGCACAGCAGTGGTAACCAGCATATGCCAGTCACAGCTGTGCCACTAGTGGTAGCTGTTGTGGGGCTAGCAGTAGCTAGGAGTTCCTCAGCAGCCAGGGCTTCAAAAGCAAACCATACTGCTGTGACAGTGCAGTGACAGTGACAGTTACTATAGCAGCTGCAGCAGTAGCAGCTGTACCAGCTATAGCAGTTACTGTAGCAGAAGCAGCACATTGCACATATACAACTTGACATACCTCACAGTAGCAGCAGCAATTCAGCAGCAAATGCATGATGCTACATTGCGTCTTAGCAGCAGCAGCGCTGCAGAGCCTCTAATGCTATGATAGAAGATGCTGCTGCTGCTGCTGCTGTCTGGCAGGGATGCTGAAGGTCGGCCCAGCTGCATTCGTGATGAGTGTGCTCACCGAGCTTGCCCACTGTCAGTTGGACAGATCGTCAACGGAAAGGTACAGTCTTGGCTGTCTTCTGGCTGCTGCTGCTGCTGCTGCGAGTGATGATTTGTGTATGGTCCTTGCAATCAGTGACACAACTTGCAGCATGACGATCAGCTCTGTGGTGGTTTCATTTTGTTCTGCGCTTGACAATGCGCGAGGGGATGTACTTGCTGTGTTCAAAGCTCCTTTTCTGGCACATCATGTTGCTGCGCCGGCAGCGATCTGGTACGTTATTCTGTTGTTTTGGGAATGTACGGTTGTGCTTGTGACATTCCATAAGAATCACTCAATGCACATGGCTGTATGGCCCACCTGGTCGAGCCACCTAACTGCTTGTAGCTTGGCCTACATTCAACATGTAGATCACAGTTTGGCTTCAGCCATCCCTTGATCACGATCCCTCTGTCTACAGTCCCCATAACCAACCATACTACCATGTAAAACCTGCATATTATGCGAGCAGCTATGGATCAGGGGGGAGATGCACAATCACCAATATTGGAACAGCTGTAACATTGTTATTTTGTTATTTTGCAGGTGTCATGTGCTTATCACGGTTGGGAATTTGATGGCGATGGCAGCTGCACTAAGATGCCCAGCACTGTGTTGTGTCGCAATGTGTCAGTGGCGGCGCTACCATGTGTGGAAAAGGATGGCTTCATTTGGGTCTGGCCAGGCGAAGGAGTACCACCAGAGGTCAGAATGAGTGGCTGATATTGTTTGCATGCAGAAAGTCCAAAGTGCCCTCACAATGCAAGCTAAGACTGTGTAAAACCGCTGGTTGTGTCTACACTGTGTATGACATGCATGTATGATGCTGTATGCATGTACTGTTTCCTTTGCCAATTGTGTTACTTGTTTCAAGGAAATCACCGTGCGCACCTAGCTCGTGATTGTGTCAGATGTTCACTGCGACCCCTGCAGGTCCCCAGTACCACCCAGCCACCCCCTAACATTGTGTGGCTAGGGATTCTGTGGATTGTTTGCCATCATTGCCGATCTTGGTGCTGGTCTCAGACAGAATTACTGCGTGCACCAAGCTCATAACTGTTTTGCATGCATTCTCTGCGACCCTGCAGGTCCCCAGTACCACCCAGCCACCCCCGAACTACACAATCCATGCAGAAATCAAGCTTGAAGTGCCCGTAGAACACGGCCTCCTGATTGAGAATCTGCTGGACCTCGCACACGCACCCTTCACACACCAGGCTACGTTCGCCAAGGACTGGCCGGTGCCGGATGCAGTAAAGTTTCATGCTAACAAGTTGCTGAGCGGACAGTGGGACCCCTACCCAATCGAGATGGCCTTCCAGCCACCTTGCATGGTACGTGCTTGGAGTTTTGTACAATGCTTTGGGTGTTTTGTGTGCAAGTAGGAAGCGTGTGTGGTGTGGCAGTGGCAAAGCAATCATTGGTATGCTGTTGCACAGTCTGAAATGACAACACTGAATGTGTGTCAAGGGTTGAATGGTATGCTAACGATCCGATATGCCAACAAACAGGTTAAGTTGACAAAAATCATGGCAATCAAACGTTGGACATATACTGCTGATTTGTTGAACGGACAGTGAGACCCTTACGACATTGAGACGGCCTTGCAGCCACCTTGCATGATACATGTGTGTGTGCTGTCTGGCCGTGTTTCTGCTGTGAGATCAGAACTGTGTGCGTCACCTGCTCTGCTCGCTCTTCCAACCAGAGCTGACTTGCAATTTTACACACATAGGTCGTTCATATTTCAGTTGATTTAGCTACTGTGCAATCACCTGCTGTTCGTGCCTTGCAGACGATCAGCAACATCGGACTAGCTCAGCCGGGCAAGATCATGCGCGGTGTTACAGCTCAAGACTGTGAGCGTCACTTGCACCAGCTGCACGTATGCACTCCAAGCAAGAAGGGCTACACACGTCTGCTATACCGCATGAGTATGGACTTCCTTGGCTGGATTAGATATGTACCCAACATTGAGAAGGTTTGGAAGAGTGTGGCCGGACAGGTATGTAAAGGACAAAACAGAGGAAGGATTTTTCCACAGCATGAGCTATTTAAGCTATTGATAGCTCATGCCATCAAACTCCAATGTGCAACTGCCTGTGAACATGGCAACGTACGCCTGCCCTAGTGGACACACACATTCCACGGCACTGCGCCCAGTTTTGCAGTTGGGTCATGCACTGGGTTGCTACCCATTGAGATCACTGTCGCCCGGGCCCGGGATGAGGAAAATCCCATTTGCCGACTTTGGTTGACGGTGTATATGCGCTGTGTGCCGTGTTGTCCTCTCAGGTGCTCGGAGAGGATCTCAAGCTCGTCCTGGGCCAGCAAGACAGACTTGAGCGCGGCGGAGATACCTGGGCAAACCCCGTGAGCTACGACAAGCTCGGCGTGCGTTATCGCCGCTGGCGAAACGGTGTCGCTGCGGGTCGCTTGCCTGATGGGACTATCGGGGGAGGCCGCAAGGGCGGCGACGACGAGAGAAACGGATTGATCAGCATGAACGCGGGAGAGCTTTTCAGGCTCGACGAGAATGAGGGCTTCGTCGATCAGCAGCCTCAGCGGTAGACGTACACGTACGTGGTGCCAAAACGAGTAATTATCGCCGAGCTATGGCTTTATAAGCTTATGGACATGTGGCTGTGTGTCGTGTCCTTTGCTGCGGCTTCATGTATCCAGGGTTAATCTGGGCTTCTGCAGAAGGGACGACAGCAGTAGGGTGTGTGAAGTACTGTCAGTGTGCCTGTCAGCTGCATTGTTAGCATGATGCATGCACCAGTGCATCAGCTGCATTGGTGCCCCATCTTCCCCTTCCACTATTTTTATGGGCAAGCTCCAGCAGCACAGGGTTGGGTTGTTTGAAGTACTGCCAGGGGCGTGCCTGTCAGCTGCATCCTACAGGGTGCTTCTGCATGCACGAGTGCATGAGCTGCACCAGCACGTTCACTAACCTGCATGAGAAGATTAGGGCGGGCAGGGCATGGTGCATTAGGCAGGGATGGGGCGTCTGTTGACGTGGCCATCGTGGAGATTTGTTGCTGCTGGCTTCTCTAATGTTGCCTGGTATGGTGCCCGAACAGGCAAAGCTATGGGTCTACCTTCTGTTTCTACGTTTGTGGCGTAATATTTTTGTGGCGCAGCATGTGGGCTAAGAGTGGTGCGTGTTAAGGCTCAAGCGGGGTCTTATATATACAGAAGAAGTACCGTGCATGTGCTGTGCCTTCTCAGTCTGCCGAATTAACCTGGGAGTCTGTGCCAAGGTGCTTGGGATGTTCATATTGCTGCTGGTCTGCCTGTCTGGTCTGTTTGGCTGGTTGCCTTGGTGCTGTGGCGGCAGAGTCATATGCTGGTCTGTCGCGTTGCTTTCAAGGTGTTGCAGCTGTGCTTTGGGTTGCATGCAGTGCTCGGCATCTGCTGTGCTGTTTCCGTTGAACAGCACTGTCTTTGTCTGCTATTGCTGTGCGGCTCAGCTTGCCCCTTAGCCATGGCTGGCGTGTTCAGCTGTATCTGCCACCTTGGTGGCACAGCTAACTAATAAGCAGTGATATGCTGTTGCAGTGAATGCATCAGCTTTCATGCGATGCTGCTATATGGTGTTATGGCTGTAGCAGGACAGGGTGCCCTCCTTATCAGGGAGATGGTCCTGACATAAGCCATCATTTTCGCGTCTGTATTGAGCGAATCAAACGCTCTTGAGTTGTATTAGGTATGTTGTAGTGGTAGGAGAGTGCATCGCTTGTTGGACAGCTTGCATCTCTTCTACGTGTGGGTTTAGGCTGTCAAGGCCATCAAAACCCTTAGTAGCGGACTGGAATGCATAACGGCAAACCCCAGGCTTAGGGCTAGGGTTTGCAGCAATGCGGGCCTGGTGCGGCATGTCTGCTTCGTGCTTTGCACAGCACTGCTTTTGGTGATGTGAGAGTATAGTGTGGCACAGCTGACATGTTGTGTTCCACGTGGTTTGCAATAACATGATCCCTAACAGCATGCTCATATGCAGGTGTTCCTGCACACGCCAGGCGTGCTGTATGCAGTGGTGTGTGTGTGTGGGGGGGGGGGGGGTGGAGTTCCTGCAGGATACTGCTTTGCGTGTTCTCTTTTGCATGCACTGCAATGAAAGACATATGCACGTCCTGCATATGGCTAGCACGAGCGCTGCCTGCGTGAGAACTGCTTATTATCAGGGTTGTTGGTGATAGGTATCACAGCTGTTTAGTGATAGGAGTGGTGTGTGGCGGCACTGTTTACTGCCTGTGGTCTGTGCATAACACCCAGTCTGGTGGTGCATGTGGCAGTCTAGCTGCTGTCACGGGTGCTGTACATATGCTTTGGTGAGGCTATGCTCTTGCGGCAATGTGTGCTCGTTGGCTCATGTGGCGGTTGCATTAGGCTACATGTAAAAGTGAGTGAGCCAATGCAACAAGATAGATGCGCTAGCATGCTGCACTGCCATGCAAACATGTGTGGCACAGAGTGTTGGTACTGTTAGAAGTCTTCAGACAGTGGTCGAGGGTCGGACTTGCAGTCAGTTGTATGAAGCGGTGTTGAGTGCACCACGTTGGCATTTTGCGCCGTAGGAAGGCAATCGTTTGTTGGAAGTTTGTGAGGGACTATACAGCAGAAGGCGAGTGGCAGGAGTGGGTCCATATGTCGAAGGCGATGCTTTTTTGCTGCATATATTCAGCGGCGGCGAATGGGAAGAATTTATACAAGATGGTGTACCTCTGTGCTAGTAAGGTGTTGCCTGATTGTTTTGTATGTCATAGTCTGTATCATCACGTCTCCAAGAGTCATTTGAGAGGGTCAATGCAGTTTATCCGTGCCCCGGTGTTGGCAGGTGGTGGCAGGTGGTGGCAGGTGGTGGCATGTCAGAGGCTGAATGAGGAGGAACCGGGCATTTTTGAGTGGCTTACCTGCATACAGTGTTGTTGTCGTGGCGTTGACGAAGGTTTCAGTGTGTAATCAATCGTGGGCGCTTGTTCTTGGGTCCACCTGCTGAGCATGAAGTGCTTGAGAGTTCACAGTGTAACTGCTACCGGTGAGCGCGAATGGGCTGCTGACTGCCTGTGTGCGGTGGGCACCATACGAGAGGGGCATAAAAACTATAAACCACAATACGTACAAAGCGCTCGCATAGCGTTGATGGCGCCAGAGATTACGCGTGCGGTAGTTTTCAAGTCGTAACAGTGCGAGCGTTAGCTCGGAAGCACCAAGCCTGAACCACCTACATGGCAGATCTACAACACTGAAGTGGGTGTGCTCCAGTCAGAAAACCAAAGCTGGTGTTTATGCTGCGCTTCTCAAACCCAGAGCAAATAGCGCTGTCGATTGTCTCAAGGAGCTCCGTAATCCCTCACACGTCGACCCATTTCACCTGCAATAGGATTTTACAACGCAATACATTGCTCTTGGACATCGCAAGCATGCAGTTGCGGGCTCAGAGCTTTGCAAGGGGCGCTCTTGCCAAACCATGCCGGGTGCAACAAAGACTGGCTCACGTAGCCCCTGCACGCGCTGTCAAGGTCGAAAACGAGACCAAGAAGAACGCAAAGCAGGAGGAGGAGGTTTTCGAGGGAGCCGATGTGGCTCCAACGACGCAGGAAGTCAAGAATCTACTCACAGGTACTGCAGTCAGAGAGCAGTTCCTGGGTGCTGCTGTCAGCCTGCAGCATGCATGGGGCAGCTGCTAGGCAAGCGGAGCAAAGACTCATCTGCTTTGCGTACCTCGTGGTCGCATTAGACGGCCCAGCTGTTAAGCCCAGGCATGGTCACGTCCCAATAGCAGCAGCAAAAAGTCCATGTTTGATGTGTTGCCTTGGACACTAAGGAATGTACACAATCTATGCCCGACATATCACCTTCACGTCATGCTGCAGTGTCTAGGGTCTTTTTCCAGCCAGCTTGGTAGACCATGTGCTGTCTGTTCTGCTGTAACACCAGGTCCTGCAATGCACTCACAGTAGCTTTTCCTTTGTACATTGATTGCATAGCTCGCCCTTGTATAGTTACCGGTTATCATTTCCACTCTGAACGCATCCTCAGCTTTCCTGCAAACTGTGTGTTTGCTGCAGTCCTAGTCGACCAAACTGAGTTTGCAGAGCTCAAACTCAAAATGGGCACATTCCAGCTCTCTGTCCGCCGCGACGTAACTGACACCTCAGAACCAGTAACTGTCTCAACCATCACAGCAGCAGCACCAGCATCAGCAGCAGCAGCACCCCCGCCGGCAATGCAACCTGCTCTTGCATTGGCACCTATGCCATATATGTCAGTAGACGATGGATTTGTAGATGAGGACAGCATTGATGAGGCGCTTGTTTACTCTACTGCTCCCAAAGTTGGCATTTTCAGGCGGGGCCGTTATGCAGGAGGCAAGAGGGTGGGCAAAGGCAATCTGGTCAACGTGGTAAGTTTGACCATGCTATATATATCATCGCTTGACTATGCTATGTAACAAAGTTTGACTATGTTTGACTGAAAGCATATGGTCGGTGCTTTGTTTGTCTTGCAGCATGACCAATGCAAGCGGAACACTGAATGCAATAGTATCCGCTTGGTTGTTACCAACTGAGAGCTGGGTTGCTAGCAGGATTTGGTTGGAAAGACAGCAACTGTGTTGCCTCCTTCTCTGGCATCAGGCGTGACCTGTCATACAGCGCAGGGTGCCAGCATGGCCTATGCCTGCAGCTTATGAAACTGCGTGAACATGACAATCATCATGGTTGTCACAAAAACACCAGCTTCAAAGCAATTGCCAGTGCATGCACCACACAGTGCATATGATCAGCAGTTGCACCACATGAAGGTTGATTGTGGACATGTCTAATGCCGCTGCCACCGCCGCCGCTGCTGCTGCTGCTAACATCTCAGGGTGACCAAGTGAGGAAAGGCCAGTGCCTGTGTTGGATTGAACAATTGGGCACATTCGTGGAAGTCAAGGTGGGTGAAATGAGTGAAATCTCAACGGTTGGTAATGGTGTTGCACAGATTCCTGAGATGTGCAATCATTTAAGCCTTCCCAGCGGCACATCAATGCTTCGCAAACATCTAGCAGTTGACAGGTGCTTGGCAGCGTGTGCTTTGAGGCTAGTGGTGATTGTGCATACCCATGGCCAGCAGTTTAGGTGCCTACAGCGTAATGGGGTGCCACCGGTTTGTTACAGCCCTGTACATTGCATGATGCTTAGCAACAGCAGCAGTACTCATGCTAGTTGTTGTATATGGTCTCAATCCAAGTGTTTCAGCACCTTGACAGCAGCGTGCTGGGGCTGCTTGGGGTCACAGCCTGGCTGCATATGTACGCATGCAAGCCAACAAAAGTAGCCCACAGTAAATCTTGGCCTGTGTGGACACAACCACACATCCAGGCAGGCTGTTGCGAATCATATGCTTGGCAAGCAAGCCCAATGTATATATGTTAGGTAATGTCCCCAGCAGCAGCAGCTGTGCTGCAGTCTCCATGATTTGATCACATCACAATAAAGCAGCGTCGAATACACCATTTAGCACCGGACAATCACTCTCAGCCACGCGGGGGCGGCAGTGGGTGATAGCGGGTGTCACACCCGCTACCTCGGAGGTGTACACGGCGTCACACACGGATTCTTCCTCAAAAGACGCAGGTGTCAAGTGTGACACACATTGCGTCGATCACCCATTCATTCAATCATTCATCCATCATTCGTTTATACATTCAGTCATTTGGTTCATCAATGTGTTATTTCTGCTGCAGTCTCCACAAGCTGGGGAAGTTGTGAGTTTCAAGGCTGAGGATGGCGAACCCATCGAGTATCAGCAGCTGTTGGTGGCTATAGCACCTTCCTTTGGTGTGGCAGAAGTCGGCGTCACAGAATACAGATAAATGCAGAAATATAGGATGATGCTGAACATAAAGCAAGCAGAAAGAGATGGCCATAGAGCTATGGCTCGTGGGTAGCTCCAGCCTGGTGTTAGGCAATGAGTTGGCTGAGCAAGGGGGTTGTTAGGGTTTGAGGTCTTGAGCGCTTTGCAGAAATAACATCACATCCCAGCAGCCGGTGGTGGATACCACATTTGTTCAAGGCGTGCAAGAAGTCGGGGCCACAGATGCTAAATAGAATAACAATGTATTGTTGGGTCCCATACATGAAGCATGTAAACACAAGAAGCATGGTGCCAGGCAATAATTATGTTTGGAGGTCGACTGGCACGTTGGCCGTGATGTGTGTCAATGACCTGTCATTGTCCTTCTGTTCTATGCTTAAAGTACTGTTGTGTCTGGCTGGGCAGACTGGTTGCTGCAGTCGATGGCACACGCTGTGTATAAACTGTTGCCGGTGCATCTATCTTGTTGCATTGGCTCAGTCACTCTTACACGTTCATTGTAGCATCTGTCACGGTGATTAAGTTAGATATCAGCAGCACCGGTAGCTCTTGTACTTTCCTTGCTGAACAGAGGTCGGAGCCACATCATAGCCTATGATAGTATACTTTATATGATGGATTATACTATGTCAGAGCACTCTAGAAGCAGAGCAGAAGCATACATTGGGTGGCGACCCCTTGCAGCTAGTGTACAGCAATTTGCTTGGCATTTTGTGTTGCATGAGCTAAACTTTAATATGTAGTTGTTTTGGTGCTTGGCAACACCAGGCTGGTAAAGTGTGAGGCCTGCTGAGCTTGAGAGGGGCTAGGCCAAACTACAAGAACAAAGCGGCTGGCACATCCAGTGCTGAGTCGTGAGCCCAATTGGTGCAGTGCTGTGCTGGTAGCTAAGTGTAACACATTGTCGGCCTTTTAGCACCACGTGCCATACTCAGAGACCGTCTCTGTGACAGCATATTACTACGAAAGGTACTGAGCCATGCAACAGGGGATAACCATACTTGATCCAGAAACTGATGCTGACGTGTCAGCATGCGTGACCAGCTGCCAGTGGAGTCCATGGACAATGGCCCAAGAACCACATGAAGCTTCAAGCATTGCTGCAGCTCAGTGTTGCCAGTGCGCAGTGCGCAAAGCAGCATCTACTGCAGTTCACAGGCTAGCAGGGACACCATGTTCAACAGCAAAATACACCCTCAGTCACTTTTAAAACCTGCGCCCTTGTGACCGAGTTCGCCACGCCAACAGCCGCACAGCACTGCCTACTAGGCTAGTAGCCTGAGGCTGACAAACCTCACCGTGGCTCGGAGTCATCTGCAGTAGCGACTGTCGTACAAGTGTCACTGCCACTGCAGCACCATGGATACCATGCACATATTGTTTACTTTCTACACCTGCTTGCCTTTACAAGAAACACTGTGAAATATACACCAGGACCATAACCTGAATCACGGCTTGACAGATCGGGAGGCAACTACAGACTGACCCACATGTCAAGCATTGTTGCAGACATCGTACACAGATGCCAGCGCATTTGTCATGTTTGCATTGGCTCAGTCACTACATATACCATGTCACAGATACAGCCAGCGGTTGTATGAGTACATATACGGGCTAGTAGCAGCCTGCCAAGCCTCGGAGGCAGCACACTTCAAATCGTCACGGTTCAGTAATGTCAATCTACTAAATAAAACAAATGATATGCTGACACGCGCAGACAAGCACCAGGGCGAACACAGGTTTGCTGTCTGATATTTAGCTACCAGTATATGGTGAATGCTGGCTTTTGAATGCTGCTTATATGATACATGCCGTCTCCTGATGCTGTGGCAGCTCAGTGCTGCTGCTGCTGATGCTGCTGCTTGCTGCAAGGTTGCAGCACAACATCGTCGCAGCTACACCATGCTTCATATGGCTGTTGCTGGTACATCTCTTTTTGGACTATGCACTGGCAGGCGCTGTGGGGCAATTGGGTTGGGTGCGAAACCAATTGACTGTTGCTGGTACCTCCCGCACACAGCCGGTATACTGTCCACTGCTGTTCCACTTCACACGTTGACGTCGCTGTTGTATGTGCTAAAATGCCCCTCCTGTGAGCCACAACAACAGCAAGCAGCAGGCAGCAGACTGCAATTGGAAAGTTGCATGCCGGTTGCATTGCAAAAACTAGACACTGCAATGTTGACTTGGAACTTATTGCAGGTGAGGTGGCACCACAGGCAGGTCACTACACATGTAGGGGCAATGAGGTGTGACTATGTTTTGGCACAGTCTAGGCTGAACCAGTGACAATCGGCACTGAAGTGCATTAAGGTAAAACATAAGCTTAAAGGTATAATATTAGCTTATATTACTCATCAAGAGTGTTAGGGAGCACAGCCAAGGGATCTCACCCTTGAGCTGGCTTTTTCTGGCACTGGCTGCCACACACATTACGCAGAGGGCTGCCCTGCATGCGTGAGGCGTAAACAGCATTAATAAACACTCACAAGCAACGCTCATTGCAGCCGAGCAACAACTTCCGCTGCTGTGATAGTCAGTTGACAACACTGCTGCGGATCTGCAGGGCTATACACCAGATTGACACGCAACTGAACAGCCCAGAGCCTCTTGCGGCTTGATATCTTGAAACAAGACATACCTAATTGAGCAGGGGACCGCGCGTAATGTGCAGCATCCACCGTGGCTTCACGTAGTTGTTGATGCACACTATGTCCTTGCAGTCAGTGCCGTTGATGAAAGCTGACACATAGCCGCCATCTGCACCGCCACCAAGGTCCAATGCTGTTTTATGTTTGTTCTGAAGTACTTTGCCCTGCGCATGACCCGCTGAAAGGGCCCAAACAAGGGTCGATTCAAGTCCACCACCTTTGGCATCTACCCCAGCTTTGATAGCCAACTCCTGAAGTTGTGATATCTGCTTGAAGCGGTGGACGATCAAGTTGATGTCAGACCCATACTCGTTATGAACAAAGATACGGTTGCCGGCCCAGAATTTCAACCAGTCGCGGCTCACTGTCGGCTGCACTGCTCGCGCGGGAGGTGGTGCCAGCTCACCAGCATACTGCGAAGATCACATGTTGGTAGTGAGGCTTTAGACCTTATCATGCCTTATCATGTCTGGATGTTTTGCATGAGGTACATTTAACAAGCGACCACTATACTTGCCTTGAACAGCTGGTCATTGGTGAGCTCAACTTGCTTTACACTGCAGCTGACTGTCCTGCTCCGTTTTGGCCGCAAGTGTGTTTTGGCCACTAGTCTCGATAAGAAATGTCTTCTAGAAGAAGCGGAAGTGCCTGTGGAGCAGGCCTTTCTTACATCGTGAGTCGACTGTGTCAAGCCTGGCGTGTAGACCTGGTCATTCGCTACCTCGCTTTTGCTGGCCATGGCACCCACTTGAAACTGTCGGATGGTTTGGATTGCAGAATGCGCCTTTATGCGCCCGAATCGCACGGCTCGTGGGTGTAACCCAAAGGCCAGCAGGACACCGGAACATTGGTCTGGACATGGACCCAAAACGTGCAGTCCGAGAGACTTATGGCTGATGTGTTTGGGGGAGATCTAGCGTATGTGCACGTATGGCCATACGACAGCTCCATGACTAGGTTCGCAGGGGAAGTGGCTGTGGTCTCTGGTATTGGAGCGTACGCCTCAAGGCTCTTCTCCGCCGCGAATTCTAGCATCTGATGCCCGTATAGTGCAACAGGCCTTGATCGACACAGCCGGCTTTGCTCCAGTAGACGTGTTCGAATGCATAGACCTCTTGAGCAGTTGCAACTACACGGGCAACCCCCTTAGTATGCGAACCTAGACCCTTAGTAGCGCCGGAGGGGGCTTCGTAGCATGTCGTAGCATGTCGCGACGAAGGGGGTTCACACCCCGGAAGCTTAGTAGATGCTTCGCGTACCAAGGGCTGTGACAGGGGTGCCAGGCGGTGGGCTTAGTGGTCAGCACTGAAGCAGTGTCTACTATACGGTCGCAGTGCTTGTCTTTTGTGCTGTACTGTACTGCACTGGCGTACTTGCCGTAACTGGCATCTCATATCAAAGGCAGTTATTACCAGGTAGGCACGTGCTGACACCGGCAGCAGTGGCGGGGTAGCTAACGGGGCCAAAGATAGTGGCAATTCTGCCAGCTCCTTTGCAGACGATGAGGTTGATGGTAATGTCGAGGTGCAGCAGCTTCTTGCGCAGACACGGCGTGACAAGCTGCGTTCAATGTACACCGGCGTGCCGGGGTAAAACTTGCATGGCACACACGCAGCGTTGGCGGCAGCAGCATTGGCAGCTATGGCAGAAGCTATGGCAACCTATGGCAACCTATTGCAACCTGGCAGAAGCTATGGCAACAGGCATCGGCGGCAGCAGCATTGCTGCTGCAGCCAGTGGCAGCGGCAGTTCAGTCTGCCTCACGCAACAAGTGTACCGGTGATGGCATGTTAAGGCAGCAGAGGCGCTGCTGAGGTGTTAGTGCTGGCAAACACTTGGCCGAAAGGGGCTTCCCCGAGAAAGGTGTCCACCTTACTCGATACACACCACCTTACCCGGGGAAGCCAGCACTGCTAGAGTGTTCTCCGGGGAACCGCGGGTAAGCCCTGCAGGGAAGGGCTGGCAGTGCAGACCTTCCCCGTGCAGAACAACGAAGTGCGGCTGTCACATGCTCGCTAGGTATCGCCTGTCTGTTATATCAGTCCTTATAAGACATAAAGGACAATGCCTGATGGTCTGGTGGCCTTCAACTGTACGTGTACGTGGTGGCATATCTGAGACCGGTTCTGCAGCGTTCTAGGTGTGTCTTTGCCAAAGACATCAACAGGCTCAACAGTAACGCTACTAAAGAAGCAACGGGTATGTTTGTGTGAAGGATCGTGCGCGGAATCGCATGTGCGTGTTTCAACACCCCCTGGCGGGAGCACACCCCCAGGGGCCCGCACCATGACGTGCACACGCAGCAGGCAGCACAGTACGCCTTTAATACACGACACTTGACTACATGGTCCAACCATTTGATGGCTTATGAAGCCCGAAGCAGAACGGGTGCGTACAGGGTAGGGGGGGTAAATTGGCGAGTGGGGTCAAATTGGCGAATCGGCCAAACTCGCAGCAGAGCGCTCTGCTGCAGCCGCGCAAGCGTAGGAATGACATAAACTACATACAAATTGTGCCACAGCCGTCTAAGCCCGTCTGGCCAGGCCAGCAACTGGATGGGTACCTGCGTGGACGGTACATCTGTCACCTATCTGCCCAAGATGCGCCTCTGCTCCTGATCATCGGCTATGAAAATCATCAATGCATATTACGTATTGTATGCTACCTATATCTGTATGAAAGTCTCTATCAAAGGAGCGGCAATGGCTCATGCAGACATCCTATGCCTGGAATTGATCACCAAGGGGACCCGGTGCCCCCACGGCTTATGTCACCGTGTAACACAACTTTGGTACTACTCAGAGCACGCGGGATGCCTTACAGCTGTTACTCCTTGGGGGATACAGTTCAAACGTTTTCAAGCTTGCAGCAGGCTTCGCAGCAGCTGACGTGGCTTCTAACCGTGTCTGGAATCTTTTCTGAACATATTGTTTGCTTTTGCGTACTACAGCGCGCTCGACCATGACGTATACAGGATTCGCCAAATTGCCCGCACTGTCATTTTGCCATGGCACAGCAACTGTCTCGGCAGACCAGTGTAGACTGTACAGCTACCGAAGCTGTGATGCACACGTGCTAATATGATGTTTGTCTACATTCGTGGCGCGCTAGACCTTGCAGAGCCCCTTCCAGTACAGAGCTTTGCAGATCGTCGCCAAATAAGCCCCCTCACCCTGTAACACGTCTCAGTTGACTGCCTTGCGATATGACCCTGGTTGATCACAGAGCCTTAGTAGGCAAACAGAAGCAGTGGAGGACGAAATGGAATATTATCGTCGGCGTGCTTAGCACATCACGGCTGATAAGCAGCGTCTTTACCAAGTCTTTGGCTCAGAGCTCTCTGGTATACAGACTACGCTTACACAAGCAGCAAACTGTGCGTCTTGAAGTCATTTGTACTTGAGCGAATCCTGTGATCACGTGTTGATACACTTAGCAAGCACTTGCAGACCCCGTTGTTGAGGCAGGCACTGATCTGTTGAGCTCATCCGACAGTGGCGGGGCCAGCTTCAGCATGCGTGACTCTGATGGAGACTATGATGATGAAGCCGTAGATGGTGACAAAGCTCAGATCCTGAGGCTGGTGATAGCCCGGCCCAGCAAATACGATGGAGCAGAACGTTTAGGCAAGCCTAAGCATACGGAGACTGGGAAGTCAAGAACTTCAACGCTAACACAGTAGTTTGTCAAGGACTGCAACCAGTCTCCAGTATGTCCGCCAGCAGCAGGCCCTAGCCGCACGTGATGGTGACCCTGCTGTCAATGGTGCAAGGATGCGCTCAAAGGAGCAACGAAAGCATTCAACAAGGCTGCAGCAAAGTGTAGCCACAGCTACCCGAGCCAAGGCGGACAAGGAAGCCGCAGCAGCAGCCAACCCAGACAGCAAATCAGCAGAGTGGGAGCTAGCAGAAGCCAAGAACAAGCTGATTCAGGTGATGTAATGCTCATGGTGCATGCTGGGGGCTGCAGGGACCTGTATGTACCAGCTAAAGCTCCAAGCAGTATATAATCATGCAGATGCCATGCTTTGCGATCATCCATCATATTGCAGGAAGATGCAACACTGCTGATGTGTTGCTGGCATCTGCCGTTCCAAGTTATGTCTCTGTATGTGTACGGAGTATGAAGTAAACTGCCCCACTACATCTGGTGGCCACCCACAGGTGATGCACTGCAGGATAGTTCACTGCAACCTGGAAGTGTGTGCAATATAGTTTGATTGGCCAGCCGGGCTGCACGGCACGCCTGCACAGCGCGCCTGACCTTAAGGTGCATGGCGTTGCCTCAGTGTTCTAACTCCGGTATCTGTTCTGCTGCAACCTACAGGCAATGCAGGCGTTTGCAGCTGCAGAACAGTCATAACAGCTTGCACGACAGAAGCTGGACGAATCCAGGGAGACTGTTGCCACTGCAGCACCAACGGAAACAGAGCAGAAAGGCTTAGAGCCGCCAGCCATTGATGACGCAAGTGCTGAATGCCAGCAAGTGTGTGCAGCTTACAAAGGTGTGCATGGGAGTGTTTGTCTAGAGAGCGCATGGCACTGTGTGTCTACCTGTCCAATGTCCCATAGCTACCACTTTAGCAGTGTGCATTGTGAGTGCATGACGAATGAGGCTGGCATACAGTACCATTGAGCAGTGGGTGCTCAACCTGCGGAATGCTGTGGGGCATGCGTTGTGAATAGTACATGGCTGGTGGCAAAGCAGTGTGTGCATGGCGCCAGGCAGCATTCCAAGTGCTTTCAGCTGCTAGGTTTGGATGCGAGTACTATGGCAGTTTTGACCACTTGTTTTTCTTTGGCTGGGTATGCACACAGGCATACCAAACTATGAAGCCAGTGGCAGCCACCAACAGCACCTGGTGTGACCTCAGCGACTTCACAGGGTTGGTCAAGCAGCTGCAGGAAGCTGGCAAAGATGTGCCAGCTGAGAACCAGCAAGATCAGCCTACACCAATCACAGCAGCACTAACAGCTGTCACGTAGTCTTGTATGGGCTGTTGCCTGGTGAAGCTTCTGCAACTGCTCTGTGCGTAGCCAAGCCATGGAGAGCTATAACAATACAGGTAAGCCTGCTGGCTGTCCACTAATGGGCTTCAGTCCACACACAGACTATGGTCTGTGCACTGACAGATGAGGCACATACTGTATTTCTTGCCTTATCGTTGACAAGCAGCTGCATCTGTTGCTGATCAAGTGTGTCTATCTGTTGCTGATTAGCTGCTATGTCTGCTGCTGCTGTTCATCAGCTCTGCTTTGACTAAGCTGCTGCTGAGCCATGTTTGCTGCATGCTTTAGCTATGTGTACTGTTATTCAGCTAAGTTTGCTGCAGTTCAGCTAAGGCTGCTGCTGATTAGCTATGTCAAATGCTGTTTAGCCATGGCGCCGTGACCCGTGTTGACCAGATCGTACACCATTCCTAGCCTGCCTTGACAAGTTTGATAGCATGGCACTCCTCTGTCCACCTCTGGTAACATGCTTTAATACTTGGTGTACACAAAACTATCTGCTGGTGGCTTTTGCTGACCTGCAGGAGTCAAAGGCCCCAAAGACAGCAAGCTTTTCGATCAAGGCTGTATTGCCGGCCCTCATGCCCGATGGTAGCTGTCATGGGAAGCAGCCGTGCCTCCTCAAAGGGACTGAGGCTTCCCTCCAACAGGCCAGCAAAATGTGCAGCATAAGCAGCACAGTGGACTTGTGGCCCATGGGAGGCATCTTGGGGTGTGACCTAAGGACTGGCAAAGTGGCAGTGCTGGTAATGGCGGAGTTCATGAAGGGTGCTGCTGGCATCGGTAGGCCACCGGCCTCAAAGCCCAGCCGTCAAAGTGCAAGGAGATGATCATGCTGTTTGTTGTGGTTGATTGCATCTGGTGGGCCAGTATTGTTCAACTTGTTAACATTGAGGGAGAATCATTTATCACTGGTCACAATTAAACAACATCATTTCTGGTGCTGGGTAGTCCTGGTCCTATACTGCTGTGTAGACCAGTGCGATAGTTGTCTGCCTCTTGGGAGCCCTTTGATCTATGCTTTGATGTATGCTTGGATATATGTGGTGGTTGTATATTGCCACCTTGGCATGTCTGATGGTATTTTATCATGGGAACCGCTTGCAGCAGCTCTAATGCTACACTGGCTAGGCATGTTCAACAAGTTGGCACATTTGCATCACAAGCTGTGAGAGAGTGGGTCATGACATTACACGTCGTGGATATACAATGTCATTCAATACATGGTGGGATTGTCTGAAAGTCACAACTGCTTGCTAGCTCTTGACCACCGTTCTGGAACGGCAGACGACCCCGCACACGGTGTCTGTAAGCACCATACACTACTTGTTGCCTGTCCTGAGCCCCCAGGGTGCAGACACAGCGATGGCGGCAGTTTCTGCGTCGTTTTGGGGCCTCGGTGGTACCCTCGTAGCGGGCTTCGTTACCGGCTGAAGCCATCGACGAAGAGCATGACTGCTAAGCCTTTGTATGCGTCCTACAAAGGGGTTAGTGCCCAGCGTTGACGAAGCTCTGACCTTAGTCGCCGTCCACCCGTCAGCCGACGAAGGCGGTGCTTCGCATACGAAGCTTTATGACCTTCGTCCGCGCGGCCGGGGTTCGTAGACGAAGACCTTTGTCGATTTTACCCTTCGTAAACTAAGGGGGTTGCCCGTGTAGCGCGCAATTGCCAGCATCTAAGGTTGGCACTCCAACCCAGCCCAGCTACACCATAGCCAACTGGTACAGCAGCATAGGCAGCAGCAACTTCAGCAAACAGCAGCACAAAAGCTAGCAGAGGCTAAGCAACAGGCACTGGCTAGATTTTGGTGGTTGTTGAGTGATTTCACAATCATGAATGCAGCCCCACAACCTGGCTATCACATGTTGCTGATGATCACCCTTTTCTATGCCGTGAGCCGTTGATGAATAACATTGTGTTGGCTCCACAAGCTGGGTGACTTGCTGGTCTTTTTAGTTGCACATGTTTTGCCCCAATCTGTCACCATTTGTCTTAAATTGGTCTGTTATTTGTTACATATTTGTCATGGTTGATTGGTTGGTGCTCATTTGCTGGCCTAGACATTGAGGGCGCATGAACATGTTGGGCCTCCTGGCTTCTGGCCTAATGCGAAGCCAAGCCACATAATTAATTGTGCACAATAGCTCGTCCCATTCTATGCGCATGTCGTCTGGTATAGGCTCAGCACTTGTTGTGCCGTTGTGGAGCTTGCATGAGGTGGCATCACTGGTTTTATATGCCAGGTCATGTACATCGGCGGGGGTGGCCCTGTAGCGTGGCTTCATGAGCGAAGTAGCTCTCCCATGTAACAAAACAGAACCGGCACTCAGAGACTCAAAGACAAAGCGCATCCTGGCGGTTTTGCAGTATTTGACTTTGCAGGGCATGGAATGATGTGCATTGATAAGCTTCACCTGCTTTGGAGTGAATATGATGGCCAGGACTATGACCACTATGTGGCCGGTGTGAGCAGATGTTGCAACAGCCATGCAGGGCTACGACACTGGCATCATTCTGCTGGATGCCTGCCGAAGTGCAGCAACAGCAAGCACCAGCAACACAGATTGGCGTTTTGTGAAGCTTCTGGGGCAGGACAACAGCAGCAATACTGGTCTAGGGGCGCTCAAAGGTGCACTTGCTGGCTCGAGAGCAGGAGCATGCAGGAGGGCTGAGATCTGGTGGCACACGCATGTCACTTGGAGAGCAAGGCCGCAGATACAGGGGTTGATAATGTAGACCGGCAATATTCACGAACTGCCTGGTAGAGGTACGATGAATCACATTGAGCAACTCAGTGGCTTGCTTTACCCTGACACCAGGGACCAACAGTCCTGTCCTGCTCGCCTTGCATTTTGCAGTCTGACCAAACAGAACCTACATGCCAGCCAGGCCTTACTCTCTCACACAGGCAGGAAAACTTGTATGTACACCCTGGCAAACTTACGCTGGATGCACAAAGCTCTTTCAGCGGTGTTTCTGACCAAAGTACAATGCATCCAAACAAGAGCAGTGCAATGCACTTGTTGGATGTGCAACAAGATAGGCGTAGCTATACTGTTGCATGTGTTCTGCAGGAGCTGTTTGGTGCCAAGCCTGTGCGTGCAGCTGTGAGCGAAGCAAACAGCAAGGTGAAACTGCTGACAAACTACCAGCAGGAGCCAACAGTTGAAGCCCCAAACCAGCTGCACTTCATGAGCTTTGGCCTTGGGAAGGTATGAGTGTACTTCTTTGCATTTGGGGTTTTCACGAGTGATGTAAAGGCACACATGTGCTGAGCTGGTGTGAGCAGGTGGTCATTGCTGTGGCAATTCAGCAATTCAGTTGGCCATCACTGCAGGCTTTGTTGCAACCAGAAATGGGGGCCGGAAGACAGAGGGGTACGTTGCTGCATACGTGCGCTGCTGTCAGCATGCAATAAGGCTCCATGTGCATGCAAGGCAATGCTCGAGCCACCCAAGTCGCAGGTACCACGGCTTGACTGCTTGGTGCTAGTGGCTGACTTCACTGGCAAGCCAAGTAGACCATGTACTGACAGTTGCGCATGCTGCTCGGTGATGCCGACAACACAATGGTTGATGTCATGCAAGCCTTAGGCTATGGAGCCTCTGCCTCATGTACTCTGCAGTCAAACCTTGCCATATGTTCTCGTGCAATCTCTCAAGCCCAACTTTGCAGCCAATCAAACCACCATCTGCCCCTTTACTGTGATGTTGACAGGCTGTGCTAGAGATTGAAGCTGGCCTAGGCGAGGTTCAGCCACACGTGCTTCTGTCAGCTGCAGACTCCGGTCATGCCGCCGGTGAACAACAGAGCGCCCCTCGGCCCATGGCACCATCTGGTGAGCATGATGCTGAGGTTATAAAACCAACTGGGCAATACACCAGAATATCTGTAAGACTAGAGCCTGAGCCAGCACATGTACTCTCCTGCTCAAAGTAGACAAGTGGCC
>NSMO01003741.1:0-16815 GCA_002588565.1 Coelastrella sp. UTEX B 3026 | reverse complement strand
AACCTGCAACTGATAATTTCCAGGCTGCACAGTATCGAGCCAATCCGTTCGAACCCACCCTGTACCCTACCTAATTCACATTAGCATCATCGTGTCTGAGCCTCCCCCATCATGATCCCCAAGCTCAGGCTTGCTGAAGCGGGTGCCGATTATTTATGTGACCCATGGGAACAATACATGCAGGAGAATAGCGCTGGTGGGCAAGAACTCAACGATTATGTCTGAACACGAGATCAGCGGGGCCAAGTGCTCGGCTTGCAGTGACGATATGCAGCGGAGCCTCCCAGGCTGAACGAAGCGCCGTGAAGCTCAGAGTGCCTGTCAATCAGTTGCTGAGACGATGGCTGACTTGCACGAAGCAGGCGGCTGTCCAGCACAGCTACGTGGTAGACGCTTTGTTATGACGCTTCAAAATCCCAGCTGTCAGCTAATCGCAAACCGTTAGAGCTGGGGAGGCATGTATGCGTGTATACGTGCTGCGGATGTATAACTACTCTGGACAGTCGCCCCATCCCTGTAGGGACCAAAGAGCCAGATGCAAGGGGCAGGCCTGTCTAAATTCAGCTGCTGGGACTCTGACTCAGTGAGTCCCAGCCAGACATCGCCGTGCAGAATCTGAGCTGCATAATTCTTTGTAAATTTGCTGCGAGTAAGCGTCTAGCAGCAGCAGCAGCAGCAGCATAATGCAAGGATTTCGCCACATGGAGATCCAGCGTTCAGCCTAAACTGGCACTAGATGGGCTCAGAGCACTCTAGAAGCATGTCTCGGGTGGAGGCCCCGTACATGTAGCCTACAGCAGTCCGCTGGGCAATCTATGTTGCGCGAGCTAGACTTCACAAGGATATCCATCTGCTGCTGCCGCTGCTGCTGGGGTTTCAAACCAAGTGGCAGCAGTAGCAGTTTTGCCAATTCCATGCTGCCCTACATCAAGACCACTCGATAGCTTTGCAGGCAATATGGCACAGCTGCTGCCATGGTTACATGTGGCAGCAGCAGCATGAGGTGTTATTGTAGAATTGTCCTGCTGCGGCTGCTGCCAGTGCTGCCATGTGTCAATGTGTAATGGAATCCAATGCTGCATGCGCAATGTATAACACTTTTCTTACAGTTATCTACTGGCAAAATACACACAGCAACTGCATTGCAACACAGCAACTTGATCGCTGTTCTGTAATACCCTGATCTGAAACCCTGATCACGAACGATTTCACTTCGGTCTTCCAATCACACCGTCCAAGACCCATGGGCTGATATCCCAAACCAACCACCACTGGTCAAAGGCTGACAAACAACCGGTCAAAGCAATCATAACAAGTGCATGATTCAAGACGTGCGGGCTTATCCAGCCCCATGTACTGCCAACGTTGGAGTTTCGAGTAGCCACAGAAAGAACATCAATGCTGCAGGAACAGTAAAGCAAGCACCCAAGTACCTGCAGCATCAGACAATACAGCATTGGAGTCAGGAGGCAGTTCTTGAGAAGCAGCCCTGGAGAACATGAGCCGGGGTAACTTCAGCAGATGAGGAGGCAGCTGCACAATCTCCTACATAAGTTGCAGGTCCCTTGACATAAAACAACTTGAACCGTTCAGCGGCCGCATTGCATGTCCAGAACTGCCGTTTTGGAGTTCAAGTGGCAGCACGATACAAGAACATACATCAGCTAGCGTGCTGACTGCGGTTAAAGTTATGATCAGGCCCAATACTTACTGCCAGAACAACAGTGCTCCAACTTCTTCCTCTCTGTTTGCATGCAGTGTAGCCAGTGTGTGGACATTGAGTGCCGTGGGTACAGCATTCTGGACCAGCATCACCAGCAGAAACATGGAATCAGGGGCCACAAGCCAGCCTGCATGGGCAGACAAGGGCGCATCACTTCAGCAACAGCAGAGTTGATTGCCCAACCCGATGTGGATAAAAAGCATGGTATAGCTGTATAGCACCTGTGATTCGAAAGCATCATGTGGCAACTTGCTAAGCTGCTAGTGCAGTACAAGCCTCTGCCGTGCTGGTGCCGCACCACACTACAGGCTGTAGTGTGTCGCACTTCATAACTGTGTGATAGGCAAGGAGGCATAGCAGCCTGTCAGCTCGGAGGCATCTGGTACTCAAAGAACCCCTATCCCTGTGGCAGGCTCAGGAGTGAGCAAGTGATTACCTGTCTTGTGTGCCAGCAGGATCCACGTGGTCCCAAGCAGGGGCAGAAGTAACAACCTTGCTGCACTGACTCCGACCACCACCCTCCACGGTGGACATGCCTTGCCCGGCCCCTTGGCTAGGGTTGCACCCATCATGAGGAGGATGCAGGGGATGCAGCAGTCTGAGAACATGTCTATGCAGTCCTGCAGGGAAGAAAATAGAAGGATGTTGCGGAACAGGTGCACATCAGCTGCTATGCTTGTTGCAGCCCTTGGGGATAATAGCTGATATCAATGTTAGTGACTAGCAAGCTGAGTACGCAACAGTATGAAACCAGTTTTGCGGATACGGTGAGCAGATGTGATTGCATGAAGGCACAAAGGTACGGGATCGAGGCAGCATTAGTCACTTCATGCATGGGGCCAGCTACCTTCCAACAGCCGAATACTCTTGAATACTCTTGAACCCTGAGCCTTTCGCATTGAACTGGCAGCACAGGTCACACTATTGACTGCAAATCTCATCATAGAAAGAGCCTCGAATGTATTACCGCTGCCCATATACTCACTTGCAGCATATGTAGATGTCCAGCAGGGGCAAAGAGCTGATCCCTGATAGGCTTGGTCATTCCCACAGCAACCGCCAGCAGACACCCAACCATTGGCGGACTTGCTTGAGCCCATACGAAACCCCACAAGGGATTTACTGCTTTGCCTAACACATCTCTGACTTTACTCCACGTACTAGCCCTGCCAATACTGTGATGCTGTTGCCGCTGAATTGCAGGATCTGCTGCAGGAAACATTGGACTCGTCTCAGATCCTCCAGTACTGCTAAACCCAGCTGCGCCGCCGCTGCTACTGCTAAACTGGCTACTGCTCAGAAGCCTCAACCGCTCCCCGTGTTCCAGGTCTGATGAGCCCCTCTGCTGCTGCTGCTGCCAGGTCACCTGAGGTTTCTGCAGGAAATTGGCCACCCCTGCTGACAACGCTTGCCAGCTGCTGTCGGTTGCTGGATCCTGGTTTATCTGCTCCTGCTGCTGCAGCTGCTGCTGGTGTGGTGGCAGGGACAATGCTACAGTCCCTGTGCTGCCGTCTGCATATATACTGAATGCAGCTGGCTTTCCCTGCTGCTTAGGGCTGGCTTTCAGACCAGCTGGCTGCTGCTGCTGCTGCTGTCCAAAGGCGCCAGGCGCCGTTAGTTCAACACTGCAAAACGATGCTCCGTCGTACAACCTGTTTCTCCCGTCTGTTGCTACAACTCCTTCTGTTTCAGTAAGTGTCCCCACATTGCTGCCTGCAGATTGCACACCATCCTGCTGTTGCTGCTGCTTGCTACCTGCACCACTATGCAGCGTGCTGTGCATGCCCAACCCCCTACTGTCTGCTGCTTCCGCTGCTGCTGCACTACCGTCATCGCTGCTATCGGCAGTTTCTCTCCAGCCCGGCACTCGCTTCAGCAAGTGTGTGCCCACTGTGAAGTGTGTAAGCGTAGCCGCCCAGATGCCCATGGCTACGTATGCTATAGCAAGGTCCACACTGACATTCTGCAGATTCACACAAACAAGACAGCTAGCTCCTTCAATCAACAGGGGCTCCTCATAGGCGCCAACGAGGAGGACAGGCAAGTAGCATTGTGGAACAATCCATGCGAACAGAAAACAAGCCAAGTTTCCTGCACTGTCCAAGGCTGACCTGGCATACACCATGGCAACTGCAGAAACATATGCAGGTTGTGCTATTTGCCACCTGTGCCGCAGCAGGTGGAACAGGCAACATGTTGCAATTACCTGGTGTTCGAAGATGGCACCCCCTGACTCTCTTAGCAGAGCAGCAACCAGCACCAAAGGCAAGTTGCCAGCATTACCTGCAAGTGTCAAAGCATGAAAGCAAGCATGCCATGATTTCTTACAATATGTACAGACTGAAACACCAAAAAGACGACGTTGTACATGCCCCTTGATGACTTTGGCACATATGCGATGGCCGCTGCAGATAATGCTGAATCAAGACACGCAGCTGAATCAAGACACGCAGTGCTCGCCAACATGGCACAAGCAACACAGCTGGACTGCAAAAAAACAAGTGCGCAGTAGAGGACACACCTAGTGCTGTTGCAACTACCACGTGTTTTCTGAACCAGGGTGGCGCACCAACCACCAGCAGCAGGAGAACACCCAACACCAAACCCACACCCACACTGCAGGGAAAAAGGACAGGCGAGCTTTTTCTCTCAGAAGCAGGCTTGCATACTTTGAAGCCCTGCAGGACAGCTTGACCTGTGGGCTGGATGAGCCAGAAGGCTTGGCCCAGCTGTCCATGAGCGTAATCTTGCTGGCTAGTCGGCTGTTGCTTTGGCGAACCAGCTGCCAGAGTATGCTGAATACTGTGAAAGTATTAAGCCATGCAACAGATTAGATGCGCTGGCAAGAGCTGCAGTGTCTGACATGCATGGGGGTTGCCACCGAAAGGAGTCTTGGGCTGCTCATGACAAAGCTCTGACAGGCTCTGACGCTGACACATGAATACTGTGGCAACCTTGATGACACAACACATGCGCAGGCACCCCGCTACTGTGACCCTGCAGCTGGTCCCTGTGGCCAGACCCTGACACACCTCAGGAACATGTTGACCGCAAGCGGCATCCACAACAGCAAATGCTGGGCTGTGAGGACTGGTGCCAGCTTGGAAAAGGTCAAAGCAGGTGTGAAAACATAGTATATCAGTTTGCTCAGAGTTCTGCGGCCATGCTGGTCCAGAGCACCCTGCAGTAAGGACAGGCATCACAGTTAGACCATGCTGGCTAGCATTCTGCAGCATGCGGTCTGTTGCATGGTTCAGCAAGTGCCCACTGCTGCTAGCATGCTGTCCGCTGCGCAGCGGGAGAACACAATTGACGCGAAACACTCACGCATGCCGCCAGCAGAGCTCCTACGCTCCCCAGCATACATATCTTCAGCACTGGCAAGCTCGCTTGCAGCACATGCTCCCAGAAATTGCCCGTTCCTGCCATCATGCGCGCGATACAACAGTACCGCCTCTTTCACCTCTGCGACCCGCTGCTGGTCACGGTGCTAGGAACTACGCATAGTGTCTCTCCAAATCATAACCACAAACCAGCAGGGCACGCGGTCGCAGCAGCTGGCAGGCGCCACACGTTGGTGCGAGCGCAACCCCGTCCGCACAAACTATGCACAAGGAACTGTGCGGCTCAAAGCTACACAATGAAGAGGCAATCCGCCGGCGTCGCTGTCCCTAAGCCAATAAAACAATTACGAGTGCTTGTACGGAATGTTCTTGCATAGCCCTGCCCCCTTGCGTACTGTGGCAATCTAAAAGTCACCATCAACTATGACATGAACCAAACAAATCATCTAGAGGGAACGCATGGACATTTCGTGGCCCAATACAGTTACCGGAGACCTGGTGTCGCTGACTGCCCACCTTCCGGTGCAAGGGCCGCAGAATCAGCAACAAGCAACGCTGTTGTTGTCATACAATGCCCAGCACTGGTGTTACTGTCCGCTACGTGAACCACGGCCGGCCATGCACTGCTGCTTTATCACGCAAGTGCCCTGCTGCTCTACAAGACAAGTGCTCAGGCTACCTTCATGATCAGTTGTACCCCAACCCTAAACACATGTACTTGATCTCCAAGAACTCGTCAAGCCCATACTTGCTCTGTTCTCGCCCTAACCCGCTCTGCTTCACTCCGCCAAAAGGAGCCACTTCGCTGCCAATAGCCACCTCATTCACACCAATCTGCATGCCAGCAAGACCATCTCCTGTCAGTGGATTCATGACATAATCCAAAATTCAATCCTCTCCCTGTCCACAGTGGCTGCTTCACCCTGCAATGGCTCTTTGTGTTGGGCAATAGTGTGTGGGCCTATTTATACAGTCTTTGTGGATAGCATACAACTATCAAGCAGCCACTGTACAGCCCCAAACCAGGTCTGACTGAGCTCAGGAACACACCATTCCATACTCCAAGTCCTCTGCAATGCTCCAGGCTCGCCGCAAGTCCCTGGTGTAGAAGTATGCAGCTAACCCATACTCCGTGTCATTAGCCATCAGCACAGCCTCATCATCTGTGGTGAACTTGAAAAGAGGTATCAAAGGGCCGAAAGTCTCCTCTCGGAAGCAGCGCCTGCAGCACCCACAAGTTTCTTGTGATAGTGACTGAGCCATGAACCAAGTCAGATGCGATGGCAATAGCTGCAGTGTCACACCGTCTTGTGACGTACTAGTCCGCTGGTTCACCACCCGCCACTAACAACAGGATGAAGACAGCCTTCACACTGACGGCAAGTAAGAACTGTCGGCCAAGTTGGCTACAGGTAGCACTCACCGAACAAAATTCAACAAGGTTCTGTGTAAGCACAAACGCAGATGAGGATGCATCGAAACGAGCATGGGCCCTGGCAACTCACATATCAATGGTCGCATCTGCTAGTACTGTTGGCGAATAGAAGTTTCCTCCTGAGAGTGGCTCAGGCAGGTCAGGTCTGTTGCCGCCCACAAGCACCTTGGCACCCTTGCCCACTGCATCACTCACATGGCTGGTAACCTGCATTTTGGCACAATACACAGGTGATGGAACCCATCACAAAACGTTATAGACCACAATGATGCGGACGTGCCAGAATCAGCGGTAAACTGACAACCAGCAATCTAGCAGCGTCATGCAAACGCGGGTTGCATTGCAGATAGCAATTTGCACTAGATAAATACAGTATCAAAAGAGGCAGCTTGTAATTGAGCTGATGCCCAAGGTAAGGGCATCTCTGGCCAGGCAAGGGTTTGAGGATTGTAGCATAAAGTCCCGGCTTGAGTCAGGTTTAGGTACCTTTTCTACTCCAGCTGGTGTTATGAGTGGCCCGTGTGTTGTTTCTGGTTGACTTCCATCACCAACCTTGAGGGCCGACACCTTTGCTGCTACAAGCTCAGCAAACTTGTCATAAACCTGCAGGGAGGGTGCAACAAGCGTCAGGGTTCTAGACAATGCAAGATTGATTGACGTGTGTTGACATTCGGCACATGGGCCGCTGTGCTGGCACTAATACAAGCAACACGCTATACTAGATAGCATCTCTCTTGCACTCTCTTCCCAGTTAGATCTTGTTTGGGCCTATTGCTCAGTACATTGTTCGGCGATTTACAACAGCTATAGCAGGACCTGGACCGCCTCTCAAACCAGGCGCCAGCAAGCTGTGCAGGCAGGATCCTGGTCTAAGGTCTGAGGACCTTGGCAAATTTTGTGGGTTGCTGACTGAGCTGGAAAACGGTACCAAACACACCTCCGACTGCACAAATACCCTGTTTGCGCAGATGCACGTTTGCCCGCTGTTTCTCAATGCACTCATGACCACACCAGTAGCTGCCAACTCCAAGTCGGCATCATTGAAGACGATGAATGGCGCATTGCCGCCGAGCTCTAGTGACACTCGCTTGACTGTTTTAGCTGCTTGTTCTGCAATCATCTTGCCGACTGCTGTGCTGCCAGTGAAGCCAATCTTCCTCACTGTTTCACTCACGAGCATGGCATGGCCTGCAAAAACACGTATGCAAAGTGAGATTTCATGAAGGACGCTCAGGTAGCCAAGTCATGAAAATTGAAGTAAGCCACCAGCAGAACCTGGAATCTGCATCTCAGACAGCGAAGCCGGTTTGGGGCTGAGTAACTATGTTAGAGGACATGCTGCTGTATGGATCTGCAATCTGCCTTTCGCATTCACATTCAATAAAAGGTTCTGAGTCCAGCCTAACCAGCTTCATTCACACCAAACATTGTTTGGCACGGGAAGGCAGGCATGTGAGAAACAGCTTATGTTTCAGGAAGACTTGACTACATCCTATCCCAAGGTGTAAAAGCCGGTTTGGCCCAAACCATAGTTTGTGAGACCCAAGAACAAAAATGACGCACCTATAGCTGCAGCATCTCCCAGTACCACATTGAACACGCCATCAGGTACACCAGCCCTGTCTGCCAGCTCAGCAAGTGCTAGAGCAGTTAAGGGTGTCAGTTCAGCGGGCTTCAACACCACTGTACACCCAGCAGCTAGAGCAGGGGCAACCTGCATGAGGGAGAGGAAAGGCTAGAGCAGTTAGAAGGGCTGGCTCGACACGTTTCACGGCCACTGTAGACACGGCAGCTACAGCAGGAGCAACCTGCATGAAGGAGTTGTCGCCACAACAGGTGCCACTTGTGGTTAGCACAGGCTACGGTAGTTGGTGCTGGCTGCGGCCTTCCAGCAGAGTGGCCAAAAGAACAATCAAGAATAGCTACAGCAATGGGGTGGGGGCCCTGGCTTAGCAGGTTTTAGGGCCACTGTACCCCAAGCGGCCGGAGCTGAGCTCCCTGGAAGCAGACGTGGATGTTGTGCAAATGTAAACACTTTCAGGCAGATGCCGGATAGTGATGAATCGGCAACAGTCAAGCAAGCCAGCATAGCAGCCACCGGCATGCAGTGGAGACTCATGTGACAAAGTTGTGCTACCCACGTGTTGTAGACAAACCATGGACATGCATGCTATGGGGACCCTCTACTGATGTACTCCTTGAGACCATCAGCCATGCAACAGAAGCACACAACACCTGCCAGACTGGGCCTGCACCATCAGACGCAGGGGCCACAGACAATGGCATTCAGCTGACTGGTGTGGTTGCCTACGCACTCTCCACCCCTACCCACCACCCCACTCACCGCCATCATCATGTTTCTCCAATGAAAATGCACACCCAAGCAGAGGCCCACTCTCCTGCAATGGGAACCCATTGCAGCCCAGCCACTATGGCCAAGGACACAAGTACCAGGAACCGGGTACGGCCAGATCAAGAACCACCCCACTGGGGCACACTTACCTTTCGTGTAATCATGCTCATGGGGAAGTTCCAAGGCGTGATTGCTGCCACAACGCCAATTGGCTGCTTGATTGTGATCATGCGTTTGTTGCGGTCTACTGTCTCTAGAACATCACCAGTCACGCGCCGACACTCTTCGGCAAACCATTCTACACTTGCAGCCCTACACAAAGACAGAGACACACTTCATGCCTATCATGAACAACATGTAAACCACAGGGTTACAAGCGGATGCACTTGTCAAGTTGTGTTTGGGGTTTTGCAAACTACATCATTCAGTCATACACACACAAACCTTAGCCGGCTACAGTAAAGGTGACAATATCGAGGGTTTATTGTATACTACAATTGCAACACACCGATTCAAGCAAAGCAACAGAAAGGCCTGCTGTTAATGCGTGCACAGACTCCAACAGAAGACACAAAGCCTGATTGCGCTACAACAAAGCCCTCCCTAGCCCCAACTGCATGATCACGCAACTCACCCCGCAACAATCTCAGCTCTTGACTCTGCTATTGGTTTGCCGCATTCTGCTGTCATGATGGTGGCTATGTCATCAGTGGCAGCGATGATCTCATCGTACCACCTGCAAACACACCCCACACAAGTTTAAGTTGTACGACACAGCAAAACTCACAAAGTGGTATACTACGTAGTCACAAAGAAGAGCATCAGGCCTGGTTGTATGATGCAGACAGCACATCTGTGTCCCCTTTTGTCTCCAGCGAGCCCTGGAATGCTGGCAGCTGCTTGGTTTCCCTGATTGCATGCATTTGCAAATCTGTCTGTAGTTGGCTACAGAATGTGTTCCTGAGCATAAGAAGGAACCAGTCGATGTAGTCTGCTGACACAGCTACAGAGGTCAACATTGCAAACATTAAGGAATTACGACGCAGATTCAAGAGATATCTGCTCATCAGCCCTACGTGCACTGTGTGGTATGCCTAGAGGGCCTGCTAAGGCGAGCCCTACCTTCTAAGTATGACTGAGCGTTGTTTCGCAGTCATGTTAGACCACTTGGGAAAAACTGCGTGTGCTGCTGCTATGGCTGTAAGAGTCTCATCTGCTTTCATTACGGGCATGGTGGCTAGCACCTTGCCTGTGGCCGGGTTTGTGACCTGTGTGTGCACGTGTATGTTGGAAACTGAAGTTGTGCTGCAGTGGTCAGCGGCACAGCGCTGTCAAACCTGCAGGGTGGACTAATGGACTGTCGCTGCACATGCATCTACTGCACAAGCTGCGTCCGCTTGAGGCCGCCTGTACGGTAGCTCGTACGTGAGACCATACGGGGTTGCATAGGACCAGCTGTGGCTGCGGACATTGGCAAGGCATAGCAAGGCCTGCAAGTGTTGCACTGCTGACACACACTGCTGCTGGGTGCAACAAGCGACCGGGGCTGCACAGCAGGGTGGTTCCGGTTCAGAAAACTTTGGTTGCACCTGATATGTAGCTCTGTTTGATGCAACGGACCATTTGCCTCCTATAAGTCCGGAGGTTCGCAACAGTTCCTTGTCCTTCACTTTTGACAGCAGTTCATCCGAGATGCGCAGCTCTACTGGCTCAGGTTGCGCTGCGGCTGTACCGTAGGTTCTACAGGGCTGGGTCATATGTATTCGCAGCGAGTGCGCCCCAACTACAGCAACTGTCGCTAACTGGTGACCTATGCCGAGCGAACACGAAAGCATCAGGCTGGACTGCTTGCGCAAATTCCGATGAAGTCTTATGTTGCTACTATAAAGCTATCAAGCGTAAGATCTAGCATTCTTAAACGCTTGCATGCATCTGTACGTGGCAAGTACTTCGTGACGGCATTCGCGGTTGTATGCGCAAAATGCAGAACAATGCAAGCACAGACGTCTGAAGTTGCAGTACTGCAAACTGCTCAGGCATTCTGAGCTGTGCGCAGCGAGCCAGTTGCGCAGCAAAACCCTCAGTTCAAACTGGACAACCAGCACTGCATGACTGGCCTTGATGCGGAACGGTTGATGCTGCTACATGCAACATGTGGCCGGCAGGAAAATTCCTCTCCAACAATCACATCCAATACGGCCTTGGATGCACATGCCATACATTCATCGTCACGACATACAATACTGTACCAGCCCTTATGCAACCTTGATGCAACTTTTTGTCATCCAACAACCTTTCTTCAGGCCAAATTCCCGTTGCACCATGACCAGCTCAAATATGCCGCCATCATGCCCCTTACTATCGACCACTGAGACATAAAACGCCTCCATGCCTGGTTCCAACTGGCGTTGCCTGTCTGACAACGCTGCTGGTGGCTCTGAAAGTATGGTGTAGCTCTGACAATCCACCAGGCCCCCACAAGCCACCTTGAAATGCAGGAAGTGGTCAAAATGGTACAAATCTGCAGCACACAAACAACTATTGTTGGCCCTGGCTCTGCGAGCTGGCCAAGTGATGTGCGCAAATCTTGCCGTCCTCCACATCTGATGTATCGATCATGCAGCTGGCACTTGACATGATCAGCATGAACTGGTAGATGGATACCTGTATACGAATATGCTTGAGCCTTAAATGCAGTGACATGCCGGTATGGTATTGGCCAATGTTCACATAACCCTACTCAGGTTCAACCTGGACATGCGTTACTTAGCAACATTTGACAAACTACCGTGTTGTATTTGCAAGCACAGTGTTTGCAAGCATAGGTTTGCGGACAGATGCTCTACAGCAGGGCCCCGTTCACCTTTGCTAAAGCCGAAGTATCTTGAACGCTCCATACTGCCAGCATCAGCAGCAAACTCATACATGGTCTGCACACCGTGGTTGGGCCTGCAGCGTGGATTGCTGCATGTGTCACTGACTGCGGGTATGGCAGACATCTGCAACATAAGCATCTGACAGAAAGCCATCCCTTCAAAGTGGCCCAGACAGCTGGCGCTCCATATAACTAGACGCGCATGGTCACAGAAGTGTTGCAGGTTAGTGACTGGCCAGTGGTGTTGCTATTGCAAAGTCATGGCTCAATCTGCTGCCGGGCTACTGACGGATGACTGACGTTTGTCTGTAGCACCTGGGGCACTGTGGCCTGGTCATACAAGCCTTCCTTGGCTTCCCACAGAGATAGAGCGCACCAATCGGAACCTGCAAGGATGTTGTTCTGAAGCTGAAGCTGAATCAGCTTCATGCTGCTGTAACAGTCCCACGCACCAGGGCTCGTCATTTCTGCTGATTGCAGATAGCTGTGCTTCTACTGCTTGTAAAGGTGTCAAATCAAGACCTGGTACAACCTGCAGCAGTCACACGGACTGGCTTGGACTGCAGGACAGCAGCATAGACACCATCCAAGCCACTATAACATCACTGTAGCCCTGGTGGCTGGTGACCAACTGACAATTGAGTGCTGCCGTTGCAGATGCTGGCATTTGCAGTTGCCAAGAACTCGTGAGTACTTCTGCTGTGCACAACCACGACTGGGCTCAGCGTGCGCCATTAGATGCCAGCGGCTGGGGGCAAAGCCACATCTGCTGCAGTCCAGCATGCAATGATATTGCCAGCTGCTGTTAAACTATATACTAGTCCATCTCGATCTTTGAATACAGCCAGGCATCCTCACCTGCGGGTCTGGAACGTTCTGCGGGTTCCAAGTGGGAGCTGAGCAGCATACTTGATGATGCCTGTTCTGTACTGCTGGCGTGCTATGGCGTGCTACTGCTGTTCGTGATGCTCTGCGCGTGTCATTGGCCAGCGTGCAGTTGATACGCTGTGTGTGGCCTTGGCATAAGTAGTAACGCAGGAGCTTTTGCGGCGTTACCTTCGGAACAGTGTCGATTGCCCTAGGCCCAGCTGGCAGGACATGGTGGAGGGAGATTCTGCAGGTGTATTGCTGCTGTGAAGGGCAAGATACCCCGCCGCAGTGATGTCTATGAACTATTGCAAAGAACAGTCGTGGACGTGCGTGAGAAGACATGGCCGCTGAGAGCAGCTGACAGGCCACGCACTGTACTTTGTAACATAGACGGGCTTGGCGCGCTACCTGCATGAATCTGCCTGCAGTATGGCACGTTTTGTGGGAACGCGCTGTTTCGAGCGCTGAGATACCTGCATTACACGTGTGCATTTTCTGTCCTGATGTGGCACAGGTTCCTCACGCGTTATCAGAGAAATTGGGTACTGATGTCCGACTGAGTTGTTCAGATTAAGCCGATTAATGCAACCGCACGCACGCTGGTTCGCCACTGGCTCATGTATGTGGATGTCAGTACTGCTGCCTGACCGTGTGAGCGCTCAAAGCGTGGCCCCCAGCATCGTAGGCTTTGCTGAAATATAGCGCTGGTCTTCAGCCAGTATGCGCGGAGTCATGTCCCCAGGAGGAGAATCAGTGCCAGGGGCATCTTCCACCCCACAGACACCATCAACAGCAAGGGCAGCTGCAACTGTTCCGGCCTCTCGCGTTGGTGAGTCGCGTGCCAGCATATGAAACAGCCCGCTCAACACATTGAAGCAATGGTTGGGGTTTCAATACATGAGAAGCGTCAGCTGATCATCGGCTGGCCAGCATAGTAGCACTAATTGTAGGCAGCAAGCCACATGTCTCCTGCATGCATTGCGTGTTATAAGTGGCGCTGCCCACCAGAGTGTCATACAGCAACTTCTCCCAGGCTGCTCTAACAGTATCCGGTTGAGCATTGCCTCTGTGTCTTCTACAGACCGTCTGCTGAGGGAACGTATCCGCAAGAGCAGATCTGCCCAGGCATTGGACCATCTAGACGAATGGGACAAGTGGGAACAGGATTTCGTGCCGCTCGAGAGGTGCGAATCCTGACTGGAGACAACATCTGTGCGTATTGTGCAACTGCAGCTTAGCAGTCAGCACACACTGCTGGCAGCAGCTGCTGAGCAATCTGCCCATCAGCCGTGCCAGACTGTGTCGGTATGCATCATGCGGGCCACTGCAAGTTGACAGTATGGCAGTCTGCAGTGCGCCGTGATGCTATATCGGCACAACTAGCAGTTCTCAACCTTATGCAATCGGGTACTTGTGGACTTATAAGTGTATCAGGGCCAGGCAATGCACTGCAGTTTTGCTGTCGCAGTAACAGCACTATGACAGTAGCTCATAACCTGTGCGCACGTTTCGCGTTAACAGGGTTGAGCCTGCTGGAGGTCGCTTGATAGTGGTTGCCAACAGGCTACCGGTGACGTGCAGCAAGGACAGCTCTGGCAGATGGAAGCTGCAGATCAGTGCAGGAGGCCTGGTTTCTGCACTGATGGGTGTCAACAACTACTCAACACTCTGGATTGGCTGGCCAGGTGAAGGATAGCAGCAAGGAATCACAACAGCAAGGGGATACAACAGCAAGGGACTACAACAGCAGCAGCTATCTGTGCCATGTGGACAGTAACAACAGCTCCACATGGCTGCAGATTCTCAAGCAGCAATGCAGGCTCAAACCTACAGCTCTGGGGCATGCGGCAGACATCTAACAGACCTGGAGCCACCAGCAGTGGCAGTTGAGTGATGCTGTTGTTACATCAGCATCCTTGGCCTGGTCAGCCTGCAGCAGCTGCTAATACAGCAGTAGGTAATTGCCGGGATGCTTTACATTGCCATGGGCGAGCTGTATCCGGCTACAATTGCTGACTGTGACACCTTTGACAGCAGGGACCTCTCTTGAATGCCTCTCTTGTTTCAGGAATCTACGTCAAGCCAGGCCGTGACAGAGATGCTCTTGCAGCCATGCTACAGCGAGAGGGCTACATCCCCGTCTGGCTGGAGAGTGGTCTACTGGATCTCTACTATAATGGCTTCTGTAACAGTGTCCTGTGGCAGCTGTTCCACTACGTGCCTCTGCAGCTAGATGGCTGGCAGCGTGTGCAGGAACACCAAACGCTGCAGATGCAGTGGGGTGCTTATCAGCAGGTGGGCCTGGCTTGTCCAGACAGGCATAGCAAGCATACGGGCGGGGTGACATCCACACCCGTCGGCAGTCTTGCATCACAGTTCCGCAGCAGGCAGCGACTATTGCCCGCCGTTGGTGTCTGCAAGCCTGCCAGGACAGCGCGAAAGGCAGCAGGCTTGGGTGGTTGTAAGACCTAGCGCACCACAGATGCTGCAAAGGCAGTGGGTACCTATCAACAGCTCCCTGGGCACTGGCGGCACCGAAAGCACTGCCGATGGAGGACCCTGCACAATGCTGGGCTAGTTTCAGCAGTGAGAGTGGTGTAAGATCTTGCCAACTCATGGGTCAGCTCAAATGACCTGACCTTGTCACTCGCGGATCCATCATGTTCTTTGACTGTCGTTGTACGTGGTGTTATGGCTTGTGCTGCAGGCCAATGACCGCTTTGGTGAGGTGGTGTTAGCTGTATACCAGCCTGGTGACATGGTGTGGGTTCAAGACTACCATCTCATGCTGCTGCCTAGCATACTCAAGAACGCAGCACCCCGTGCAAAGGTACGCGCCCAGGTCCTGCTTTGTGGTGTACTTTCCTGATAGCAACCACACATACCAGCTGCACCTGACAAGGCAAGCCTGAGAGACTGGCTGGCCGGCTGTAGTTCAAGTTGTGAGACTGTGATCTTTGATTCCTCCTCACTGGCAGCTGTCCTGGTGGTCTGCTGTTGGCTGCTCGGGGAGGTATTGGGCTGCAGCAGCAGCAAGCAAGGCCGCAGCTGCCACCCAAGCAACAGCAGCAGCAGCAGGCGATGACATCCCAGCAGCAGCAGATATGGATGCTGCAGCAGCAAAAGCTGTAGCAGCAGCAGCAGCTTTTTCAGCACAGGCACCGCATGTGCATGTGCGGTTCTGTTGTGTCTAGACCGTCTTTCTGCTTTAACATGTTCCGTGCTTGCAGGTTGGTTGGTTCCTGCACACGCCCTTCCCCAGCAGTGAGATCTACCGCACTCTGCCAGTCAGAGAGGATGTGTTGCGTGCAACACTGCGGGCTGACCTCATAGGCTTCCACACGTATGACTATGCCAGGCACTTCATCAGCAGTTGCACACGCATCTTGGGCCTGGAGGGAACACCAGAGGGAGTCGAGGACAACGGCAGGTGTGTTGGTAATGAAAGAATCAGCGTTTACACATGGGTATGAGCAGCTGCCACCGTTTTGGCTGAACGATACAGGCGGACTAGGCTCAAACCCATATGCCTGGGGCCACACCTTCAACAGCAGGCTTGCAGCAAACCTGCCTGACCAAGCATATAGCTACGGCACAGCACGGCAACTTGTATAATGTGAGAGGCCTATGGTGCAATCGTGAGGCATCTGAGGTCGAGCTCTCAAGTGCTGTTGGCTTGCCTGGCTGTTGTGTGTTTCTACAGTGTTGCTCGTGTGGCAGCCTTCCCTATAGGCATTGACCCTGAGCGCTTTGCACAAGCTTTGGAGACCGAAGAGGTACAAATGAACATTGCCAAGCTGCTCAACAGATATGCAGGCAGAAAGGTGTGTTTGACTTGGGCCGTGTGGCTCCTGGTGTCGACTTGTTCAACAATGACTGGAGGCAGAAGCATGTAAACACATAGCAGGAGCAGGCCAGTAGCACAGTGCTGTAGTGCAGCCTGTTGTCAGCTAGGTAACATGGCGTGATTGAGCTGCAGCTGCCAAGACAGTCCTTGGTTGGTAGGGTTTGTCAGCATGTGGCAGCTAAACTTCTCATTGCCACAAGCCACGTCAGTGATGATTTGGGCAGCCTCATGTATTGGACGCACAGCACAGTTGGCAACTTGAACCAACTCAAGTAGGTATGCTGTCTGCTGTCTGTTGTGCCAGGTCATGCTCGGTGTTGACCGCTTAGACATGATCAAGGGCATCCCTCAGAAGCTCCTAGCCTTTG
>NSMO01003740.1:2424-13039 GCA_002588565.1 Coelastrella sp. UTEX B 3026 | reverse complement strand
ATGTTGTGTTGTGTCTGGGACACTACAAGCAATGGAGTGACAGTAGCCGTGTGTAGGACCACAAACGGCATACCCAAGGGCTTTTTTGCTGGAGTAGAAGCTTTTCTCATGGCACCTCCTCATGTTGCGCTAAAACAGCTGAGCAACAGAACTATGAAGGTTGATAGTGGGATCCGTGATTTTTTTAAGATTGGTAGCATGGCTAATGGGTGGGATGAGTCAGCCTGGGTGTCTAGAGGGTTGCCCACAACGGGTTCTATTGAACTAAAACTCACTGTGCTTGATGTGTGCTGAGCAATTGGGGTCTTGCAATTGTTGCACACCTTGTGCGAATCAAACCATAACCTCCTATGTGTCAACAGTGTTTGGACCTCCTATGTATCAACAATGTTTTGAGAAGAGTTTGCTATGCATGTCACATTCCAGCAGTTGTGTAGTATTTGCTATCTATTGGCATGACATGTGTTAGACGGAATGAGTGTTCTTTTATGGGGTATACATGCATGCAAGTGTTACAAGCGGTTTGTCATGCAGCTGTCATATTTTTCGATGTTATTGATCAACAACTTGTTGCTGCATGGGTCTGGTTGCTAAATCAGGGTGCTATAGTGTGCAGTTGCCAGTTTCTGCCATACTTACTCAACCTCAGCCTGAGTTCCATGAAAGCATCCGTTGCCGGTAACTAAGCATGTGTACAAGCATGTTGCTTTCAGTAACTTGGCTTGTTGCCGGGCTTGTTTTGTTTGCATGCGGGCTTGATTTTGACAGACTTATATGGGGCCTTTGAGGATAGCAGGCCCCTAGAACTGGCTCAGCCGCTTTGTCTCCTAATCTCTTGCCTGCTTCGGCTGCGGGCGCGTAAACAGCACTGCAACGGCACCCAGTCCACTGAGACCGAGGGCTCAGTGATGTTACCCCCGGACATGCCCTACTTCTTGAGGCCTGCGCCGCTCGCCTGTATCATGGCCCGTGTTTACTGAGGGCTTTCAAAGCCGGGCATTATACCATGGCTTCCTTGGGCTGCTGCTGTGTCCGTGCTGTGATGCTCTCGCAGCTTTACACGCCTCTTCATTGTTGTAGTCTTGTTTCGGAGAAACCGTAGAACAACACCCTGTCTATTTTACGGTTGCACACAGCCTGAATCTCAACTCTCTCTGGAAAATTGTGCCAAGAACAGATGGAGCCTCTGCTTGCTGGCAGGTTCAAGGATGAACGCTTTTCTGACGCGTACCTGAGTATTCGACTTGGGCATAATAACCCAGTGGATGACCCTGCGGGTACAGAACCAGAGGAGTTAAGCAGGTTCCCGGTGCATCTGGTCATCCTGACCCAAAGTCATTACTTCCTTTCACAGGTGCGGCAGTTACGCAGGCGCGTGCCGATGTCAAAGACTGAGGTTCAATCTTGTTTCCATTGCGCTGTCATGTACACAAAGCCTCTTATCTCCCTGATGGGGCCGGTGCTGTCACTGCTACTGCTTCTGCGGCTGCAACAACTGCACCTAACCTCAGGCCCAAAGTGGGCATCTGGTGTACAAACGCGTGCTGAAGCTGCTCTTACTGTGCGCTTATTGGCTGGCTGCAGCCTGCCGAGCTTTCAGACGTTCAAGTTGGTCCTGCATTCGTGCAATTAGTGTTCTGCTCGCTGACACATACACCTCGCACGCTGCTCCTGCTTTCGCAACTTGAGTCTGTTGGGATCAACTGCCCGGACGTTGTGCAGGTGGACTTTACTGAACACCAAGCAGGCACTGGGAACCCAGCCAGCAGGTCAGACAGTGTTAGGGCAGCAGATGAGACAAGAGGCCGACCCCGGACCCGCAGCATGGGCAGGCCAGCAGCAGCAGCACGCAGTCGCAGCAGAAGTTTGGATCGTGAGGCAGATCGCGAGCAGTCGACGCCAGCTCATCCTTTGCAGCGGACTGACCGCCGGAGCATGGACAGCGGACGCCCCAGCAGCGACAAGCCTACTGTAGTATTCACAATAGAGGACAGCGCACATGAGCCAGCAGTGCAAGCAGTCATAGCAAGTATGTACGGCGACAAAGATGCACTTGCTGGTTTAGAACAGCAACAGTTAGTGCATGCAGCATGGTATGCAGACGTGCTGCAAGTTGAGCAAGCAGCATGCAAGGTGTTCGACCTTCTGAAAGCAGCTGCAGGAACAGGTGATGGACTGACAGTAGCAAGCCTCGCAGCGTTAGCTTCGTGGCCATCATGGCCAGCTTTCATGCAGCCGTTGCTGCCAGAGCTTGCTAAGCATGCAATGGATCCAGCTTCCCCACAGGCTGCAGGAACACCAGCTAGCAGCGACAATGCTAGAAACACCAGTCTACAGCAAGTGTTGTTGTCAGTGCTGGGTGACCTGGAGTCAGTTTGGAAGCATCAGGATCTGTCCGAAATGTTAATGCAGCTGCCGCTGCCGGCTATGCAGCTGCTGCTGTCATCAGATAAGCTGTCGGTCTACAGCGAAGACACAGTTTTGTATACAGTAGTTGCTTATGCAGAACGTAAAGCACGATCAGCACGTATCAGAGCCAGGAACCTGTTGTCAGACCTGGTTCGAGCCCCACACCTGTCACAGTTCCAGCTATCAATGCAAACGTTTGATGACGTGGGGCCCCCAGTTTTGCTGGACAGGTACAGACGGGAATTGCAGCAGTTGCAAAGCCTAAAGCACCATGCTGTTTCATCTGACGATATTGTGAGAATACTAGAAAAGGACGCTGAGGATATCCCTGGTAGTTGGCTTCTTGGACCTAGGCTAGTCATGCAGCCGCCTGGTGATGGCGTTAGTGTGAGCTGGAGTGTTCCCGTCAGTGACCTGAAGCAGTGGTGTCACAACTGTGCCGCCAACAGAGCATCAGCATCGTACAAAAGCCCAGAATGCAGCCCTCCCATCTCCGGCGTGAGTTGGCGACTCAAGTTGTTGTGTGCTTGGGACACTACAAGCAATGGAGTGAAATTAGGCGTGTATATTACCACAAGTGGGATACTCAAGGGCTTCTATCACAAAGTAACAGGTTGCCTCACGGGACCTCATGTTGTGGCCACAGCGAAGAGCAGCAGACCGTTTAGTGGTAACCCTGGGTTCCGTGACTTTTTCAGGATAGGTAGCATGGCTAATGGGTGGGATGAGGCAGCCTGGGTGTCCAGAGGGTTGCCAACAGAAGGTTCTATTGAACTGAAGGTCACTGTGCTTGATGTGTGCTGAGCAATTGGGATCAAGTGCTGGTCGCACGCTTTGGACAAACCAAACCATAGCCTCTTACTAAGAGGACTCGGAGTCAACAGCGTTTTGAGCTGATGTAACAGCTGAAAGCTTGCTAATAGTATGCATGTCACAATGCACTGGATGCTCAAGTGCTTGTTGTGGAATCGGCTATTCATTGATATAATATGAGGTGGACAAAATGAGTACAAAGGTGTTGTCTTATGGGGCATACATGCATACAAGCCTTGACAACGTGCATACAAATTTAAGCCAACAGTGGTATGGACTGTTTGTCCTGCAGCTGTCAGAATGTTCAATTGATCAACAACCTGTTGCTCTATTGCGCCCTGTTGCGAGCTCAGAGTGATGTTCAAGTTACATGTAACTGTACAGTTTGCGGTCGCCGGGTTTTGTAGTTTTGTCACACTCACTTAGCCCCAGCCTGAGATTCAGTGGAATCCGCAATTGTTGCCCGGTAACTTACACAATGATGCTGACTATTGCTATGTGTAGCTGTGTATTGTGGTTTGTTACGGGGCTAAAAACTTGTTTTGTTTGCATGATATGCTGGCTTAATCAACATGGGGATTCTGTGATGACAGGTTTACATTGCTGTGTGACAAAGTATTTGGAGTTCCAGCAGGAGTTGAGAGGTTGAGGGGGTTTGTTGCTCAGACAAGGCCTTCCTAGGAATGGCATCATCATGGGTTCGTGTTTCAGTAAGGTCCACATGCCCTTGTTTGCGGCTGTGTAAGTTGTTGCTTGGTCACCGATCATTGGCAATCCTACAACACCAGATAGTATTCAAGTTGCTTTATAGCTCAAGGTTTAGTACCATCACAAAGGTGTGTTCATACAACCAGTTGTGGCTTGTTATCCTTTCAAACTGCGTGCAGTAGTTGCAGAATAAATGTTTGTGTATGCAGAAAACAGCAAGTTGGCGAGGCCAGACATTTCCTAAGTTTAGGTGTCTTGAGTATATAACGATCAGCTTGATACAGGTCACGGCAACGGATATCTACACTACAGAGTGGCAGGTAGAACTTTGACCGAATGGCTGGCAGGTGGCGAGTGATCAGCTGCTGCAGGCATGGTTTGTCATAAGTGCGCACTTATGACAAACCAGGGTTGAGCAAGGGTGGCTGAATAGCCTCAGAGGCGAGGCAGCGCTGGATGGCTTGCAGCGCTCTTGTTTTGAACTAGCTTCCTGTTTTATAGGTTTTACCCGCAATGAAGTCACTATGCAGTGCTTCCAGCCTGCTGCATCCAGTACATCATTGCTGGAAGGACCGCATGTGTCATTCATTCGTGGGTTCCGTTCAGAAAGCCGTTAAGTGCTGATATATCTCCTAAAGAAAGTTCATACATGCCACTACGGCCATGTTTAAGAGGCTCTTAAGTTGGTTCCGAGCTCGGTGGACATTCGTCCTTCGTTGGCTGAGAGGCCTTTGCGGGGGCCCCAAGGCCGCTGGAAACGATGAAACAGAGTCCAGACAGCAACTGCTAGCTCCGGATGGCGTTAGCAGCGCAGGAATCGGCCGGCAGGGCTTGACACCAGTAGCTGCTGCAATAGCAGCGAACCAATCAACCCCGGAAGACGTGGCAGCACTCCCAGCAGCAGAAACCAATATAGTCGTGATGCGTCATGGACACAGGTCAGTTTAGCAGCTCGCCGACCTCTCGACAACGCGTAGAGGGCAGAAAAGCCTCCTGCTGATACATGCATCACTGCTGTAAAAGTCCCATAGCACGTAGGGCCTTCGTCCCTCTTCGGCCTGCGTCGCGCGCACCTGCTTAGAAGACGTATTCTTGCACATTGTACAACATCGTTTCCAAAGCAGCTGGCAAAGCAGCTGGCCACAACTTGGTTCAAGCCTAGTTCTTCCATGCTGCTTGGTGCCGATCCACGTGCATTACCGGTCCGCTTTGTGGTGTTCACTGCATACTTTTCCACTATGCTGTTACTGCGAAGGAGTACCGTCTTGAACTCTCTTAGATTGTGAGCTAACTGCATGTAGCTTGCCTCACAACGAAACCTTCTTGAATATCTGTGGCCGCAGGCAAGATGAGGAAGACTCTATGTGGCATCACACTGCTTCTCGTCCCTGGGACCCACCTCTCTCTGTGAAAGGGAGGCAGCAGGTGAGCGTTGCTATGCTGGTGTATTGTCTAGTCAGTGAAATTGGGGGGGAGGTTTGTACACTTGGCAATGTGTATAGCACCCATGGATGCTTTCATTGTATGCAGGCAAGCTGGTGCCTCTCAGCTTCTGCACTTGAGCTTCTGCACTTGAGCTGCTTGTTGCAGTGTTGAAGCTGCTGTTGGGTGTTACATTTGTGCTGTCGCGTTTCAGCTTCTGCTCTCAGGCTGTTGCATCCAAGCTGCTGCATTTGTGTTGTTGCATTCCAGCCTTTGAGCGGCTGCCTTTGAGCTGTCGCTGTCTGCTTGCTTGTCAATGAGTCTTTATTCATGCTGCTGCAAAAGCTCAAGACTCTGTGGATCAGGCTTATTGCCAAAAACACTGATTTTGTTCCAGCAAATGCAAATGCAGCACATGCTTCGTCTCTTTGGCAATCAGCTCCATCACTCAGGGGTGGCACAGCTGTGCAAAGATCTTTCCGAATGACAAAGCTCAGGGTGTTGATCACTTTGACTGCAGCTAATCAGCTTATTCAATGCAACCATCTTCTGCTGTTTGCAGGCCGATGCAGCAGCAGGCACGCTCAGCATACCCAAGATAGACTATGTGATAAGTTCACCGTTTCAGAGGTGCCTGCAAACCAGTGCTGGACTAGTGAAACAGCTGGGGTTGCAGCAAGGGCAGTGGCTGGTGGACTGGCAGCTGTCTGAGGTGCGATTGTGTTTTGCAAGTCTCTAGTCATAGACTGTTGCTGACAGAATGCAAGCAGCTGGGACCGCTGCTGGCTTGGCCTATAAAGGGTGACTTCTGAGGGGCGTTTGCCTGTGTTGTTGCAGCTTGAGACAAATGCTACAGAGGTCGTCTTCAATGGTGTCTTTGTCAGGACATCATTTTGGAAGTAAGCGCAGTGACGCTTGGCTGCAGACTGGGCTGCAGCTCCAGCATCGTGATATGTTACATGCTGTTGCTACAGAGTTGTACACACTGAAAGCCATCATCAGCTCCTTGTGACAACTGATCCATCACATGCTGTTGTCTCCTGCTGTCGTAGATTTGTGATCCACGTGTGTTATTTGCCGGGCGGCAGCATATGAAGCACAATGCCCAAGAAGATATACAAAGCTGGATGTGGAAGGGACTAACATTAGATCAGGCGCTTGAGGAGTTCTCGCGAAAAGGTGGGACTGTTGGAGGTGTGAAGCTCATTTCCTGGGTGCTGTACTGCACATGGTGCAACCTCACTGCTTTGGGCATGTGCATTGGCGTGTTATGCATGCATATGAAGTGAAGTATATACGACAGAGTAGACATACTTGCTTGCTGGCTATTATCAGTCAATGAGCACGTTGGAACCGGCTTGTTTTGCTATTGTATGCAGGGTTGCGAACAGTGATCTGCTTAACACTTGCAGCAAGAGTGTTCGCAGTATTTACTGCGCGTGGCATTTCATATGACCCAATATACATCTTCTTGTGCTGTAGACACTGTAAGTCTGTTCTGCTGCCTTTGCTGCCGCAGACTGCATGTTGCACAATGTAACGATTCGACCAGTAGCTCGCGACACCGAGCGCCCGAAGCTCCCTGAGACCTTAGACCAAGGGCTGGTTAGATACAGCACAGCCATACTTGAAATCGCGCATGCTTTTGCTGGCAAGACAGTGTTGCTGGTCACACATGGCGAGGTGGGGTTGTAAGGGGGTTTAGGATGGCTGTACCGCTGCGATTGCATGCCTGCGATCCTTGCATTGCTGGGGACTCCTTGTGTGATCAACTGTTTGAAACATTGCTGCCTGAGCTAAGAAGGGATGTTTGAGTGAAACACTATTGTCACAATGTTGTGGCACGTGATTGATGATGCAGTAGGTTTCTGGGGCCTAGTACACCATGTTTGCATGCATCATGGCAACCGAAATTGATTTGCTGATGTACTGTTCCTGTCTGCGAGCAGTGTGTGCGCATGGCTGTGCTCATGGCCGAGCCGCAAAGCGAAGTATTTGAAGTGAAGCATACGGGGTTTGTGGTCCTACAGCATCAAGCGGCGAGAAGTGCAGTAGTGCGACGGGAAGGCCAGCATGCCGGCAGTCAGCAGCAGCGGGTAGGGGCGGTGTGGAAGCTTACAAGTTTACCAGGAGAAACAGGAGTGTTGTGGTTGGAAGACGATTAGCTAATCGGTCGAAATTCCCAGTATGCAAGCTAGTCAATCAGTGATTCCGCGCGAAACGATTTGCGCTGAAGCTACGTGTACGTCTTGCTTTCACGCAACGGGCTGCACTCAATTTTGTGCGACAGGAACAGATGGGAGTGCCGACACCCGGCCTCGCGTGCTGGATGGACGGTCATGCCGTGGCCATCGCGCGCACACGCGGCCGAGGCTGATGTACTGAAATCGTGTTGGTCGGTTGCCGGCGGGTCCTGGATATCTGGCCGGGTTTACGTGATGTGTTGCGTACGGGCTACGTGACATGCTGCGCGCTGTGCCCGGGAGTAGCATCAGGTCCGGGTTGAGGCGCAGCCCTGCCGACAAGTGCTCTTGAAGAGATCTTGTCTGCTCAGTCAACGCTGCTAATGTACATGCTCTGTTCAACATATGCAACCCCACCTCAAGTTTGGTTCCCGAAACACAGCTAGCTCCGAGGCTCATCAAGACATTGAGTGATCTATTGCACGCTCGGTTCAAGCATTTGACATTCTTGTTCACGTAAAACCGGGTGACTAGCGGTGTGTTGTCTCCAAAAAAATGTTGCTGCTACATCTGAGGCTACCACTAGTGGTAGTGCAGCTGCCGGGGAGTAGGCTGTAGCTCAGTCTACTGCCCCTGCGGTTAGCAACAATCCTGCCAACATGATTGTGTTTGTCACAAATTCACAGCAGGAGTCAGTTACATTTGCATGGGTTCCAAGCCTGGGTCCTTCACTGGCACGTACTGGAGCGTGAGTGAGGGTTCACAGCTTCCCTGTGCTGACTGAGGCAGTTAGCAGCAGCCGGGTGACTAGCGGTGTATTGTTTCCAAAAGAAGCTGCTGCAACACCTGGGGCTACCAGTAGTGGTGGTACAGCTGCCGGGGAGTAGGGTGTAGCTCAGCACACTGGCCCGGCGCTGAGTAGCTGTTCTGCATCATGTTTGCCACAAGGTCTTAGTGGGCGTTAGTTACTGCAGACGCCCGAGAGGTGTCTGATAGTTCGGATGTGCGACTGAGTTCTTTTTAGCAACAAGAAACCTTGTCTGTAACAAGAAGCTGAACCAGTCAGTGATTCTGGTGACAATATCCCAGCACATCTGCAGCCATCACAACTTACAAATGGTCTAGTGTGCATTGTTGCTTTGGCTTGTGCCTTCTGATTTCAGGCATGCAACCATGCCAGGAGGCAGTGGAAGCAGTTTGGAAGCAGCGACAAAAAGCCTTAGATGGCATCTATAAGCCCTATAAACAGGTGTATGCCGTCTATTAACGTGGCATGTGACTTGGAATGCTGCATGTTGTAAATTTTTGGTGTTCAGCTCGTGCAACACTGACTGGCAAGCAAACTGCAGCATGCTATATCACGCGGCAAGTCTCTTTGGCTCACTTCCTCTTACATGCAAGGTGCCCACATGTTGTACCTTCTGGGGTGCCCGGGGAGCCTGGCAAGTTGTAACTTCAATATGCACAACAGGGCACAAGTGAGTCTTGCAGTTGTAGTATGTACATCGCATGTATGGTCAGTGCGGGTCCTCCTTGTCATCTATGACTTTAGATATGCCTGAGTCAGCAGCCAAGACTACATTCAATCAGCACCTGTAGCCCAGAGCATACGTGTGACGTTACTCGCATTCAACTTCCTCCAAATTCGAACCATGGTCTGATGCCCACATCTTGTGATCGTACAGGTAACAGTCAACACCGTGTGTCAACGCGAGTTGCCAACGATGGACTTCATTGCACTGTGGCAGGCAACAGTTACATTGTTACGCAACACTGGGAATGTTACAACAACTGCAACTGGCATGCATAGCCATGCTAATTGTTTCTTGTCACCATGCTGAGTAGCCGGTTGTGACAAACACCCGTTGATCAGCGGCCAATCAAATCAGATCGCGACAAACAGGCAAAGTGGCATAGTGTGGCATGAGCAAAGGTGAGAGCAGTTCGTGTGGAAATGGTGACAATGATCACAAAATGAGAGGGCCCTGTAGCCCATTTAGGCACAGAGTGCCAGCAGTACTACTAATGAGTCATTCGTACTCCACAACACTGCAGACCATTCACCAACAGTACCACAACACTGTCAAGCAAATCGGTTGCACCAGTGACCAGAACACAAACAGTGCTGATTAGCTGTTGTGTGTCTACAGTGCTGTCACAGTGTTGAACTTGACTCGGAGTAAATGTTATAGTTCAGCAGCATCTGATCCTGAGATGCACTGCAATTTTCTGGGTAACTCCCAGGAGAAACATCTTCCGTAAGAACTCCAAGCAACCACAGAACTAATCATACTTCGTAGCTCAGCTGTGGTTTTATATTCCACTTGACATATTGGCATGGTTGCCATTGACAAGTTTGTGATGCCCAGTAAATGTGTTCACTGGAGGCAGGTAAGACTCAAAGTGTCAGCTGGCCTGCCCACACAGACCCGCAGGGCCCCTTAGTAAAACCAACAGTGTGTACTTACTGCCATAGTAGATCAAAACTTCTCAATGATGATGGCAAAGCGAACCACATTGAGCATTGTTGATAGAGCAACTCCAAGACCCCAATGACAGTCCGATGCAGTCACAAGACCAAAGACCCAGACTTAGTAACTCACATGGTGCTCCACAGAGAGCACATGAATTGTTATCAGTTTGAGATCTGCCACACAATGAGGCAAAACTAGTAGCCAGAAGTGGCAGAAGGAGTGAACACAGCCTGAATGGTGTCCGTGAGAATGATTCCAGTATCTTCAGTGACAGTATACACCGTATTCGCATCACACGGCAAGCCGGTCAAGTCAACGTTGTAGTTCACCGGATTGGTGCCAAACGGAATAACGTCCTCAGCCGCCCCGGCTTTGACCTTCTGCACTCGCAGGCCGTCACGTGCACCGCATCCATCCCTGACATTGTACGCGCTGGCCTTGAGGCTCAGAGTGCCAGACGCCGGGCAGGCAAATGACAATGTCATTTGCTTTTCTTCGGTACCGCCGAATGAGCAGAATTGGTATTTGGCCTGGATTGTGGGACATGCCTCGTTGATGCAGAGGGCGCCCTGGTCCTGTCCGCACTTTTTGCCTACAAAATCAAGG
>NSMO01003738.1:388-22616 GCA_002588565.1 Coelastrella sp. UTEX B 3026 | reverse complement strand
ATACACAGTACAAGCGGCAGGACCTTGGCAGCCTTGCATCCATCACGGTTGAGGAACCAGAAACAGCAGCCCTGCCTGCATTCCTGGGAGCTTTTAAGGGCGTCTAGGCTGACCTCCTGGCACAGACAAGAGCAATGCAGGGTCAAGCATACAGTAATGCAGCAACCACTTGCTTACATCGTTTGTAACATACGACAGCCTTCTGCCACGTGTGCCACTGCCTGGACTGGGCTGAGCCTGCGGCATTGGTTGAATCTCCGTGGTGCCATCTGCCTTGACAAGTAGAGCTTCTGGCTTTACGTGATTCTGCAAGTCAGACAGCAGGTTCAGAGGCCACTTCCCACAAAGGGCTGTTGCCAACACCTCAATGGCTTGCCAGCCAGCGACACTTACCACACGCGCCTCTACCGAGTAAGATAACCGCCTAGCTCTTGTTGTGTCAGACTTGTTGGGGCCTGCGGAAAAGCGAGCTGGACCCATTGAGCAACCCGCCATTCTGCAAGAAGCCCTTACAAAAAGCGGCTTGTCCAGTACGAGCATCATAACATACCTTTGGCTTGTTTATAATCTTGTTCAGGGGCAACAATCTCTTCTCCGGCCTCTTTACTGTTCACACAACCCATTATGGGTGTGCCTGCTACAAACTGCACTCGCGAGAGCCTTCACCAAGCATACACACTTCAATAACGGCTTTGTAATATTCTGACCAGTCAGGTTGCAAGTACACAACACCTAGACAGTTGTGCTACTTGTAGTGCTGTCAGGTACAACAAGTCTCGAATTGCCGGTCGTAACAACCACCCAGTAAGAAAAAGTAAGTACTATAGTCCAACAAGAAACCAGCACACATGCTGCGCTCACTAAGTAACTTGCCAGGCACCCGCCTTATACCCTTGCCTGGGAGCTTGCACCGACCAAACTGAATGCCCGTACAACCTTGCAATCTGCTCATAACTCTTACAAGTAGCCATTAAACACGCTTTCAACGCCATGCAGTCTACCATGCTCAAACCAGGCCACAGCGCCTCTGCTCTGCAGAGGCGTAATGCACCTCGCGCTTTCCAGGTTTGTTCTGGGATTGTGCAAGGTGTCCTTGTACTGGCAGTGTCAGCAGGCGACTGACGGGTGTGGTTTGGCATCTCAGGCGAAGCAGCACATCGAGCAGCGCAGGGTGGTGCTAGCAGCTGCTCAAGTCAAGGCAGGCGCACCAGCAGGCACAGAGGAGTATATTGAGGTACGTATTGAGTTTGTGGCAGCGGTGTGGGCCGAATGCGTGCAGTAGTATACGGGTCTGTCCAAGCTGAGCTGTTCTATGGTTCAATTTGCTTTCATTGCAGGTTGACCTGCCAAAGCCTCTAGGTCTCAAATTCGCCCGCGGCAACGATGGTGGTGCGTACATTGTCAAGAACGACCCAAAGCTTGGCAACACTGACCCACGCATCCAGGTAGACTCCTATGTAGTGCCAGTACCAGTAAAGCCCACCAAGGCCCCGGACACCCTGGTTGGAAGTCTTGCCAGAAGTTAACATCACGTTGCAATGCTGGGGGCACCAGATGCTGTGTGCGCTCCAGCGTAAATGTTATCAGCTCAGTGTTGCAGCCGCGTGTCAGTCCGCCAGTGGTATTGTAGCAGTGCTGGGTTGCAGGACAGCCTGTCCTGGAACCAGCGAGCTTACAAATCATGCCAAACACGGCGGAACAGCCCACTAACACTATACTTGTGTCTGCAGCCCGGTGATAAGATCGTAAAGATCTCAGCGTCTTTCGGTACAGATGTCTGGGATGCTCAGAACTATGGACAGATTATGTATGCCATCCGCACGCGTTCAGGAACAGTCTACATGAAGATCAGGCGCAACTTCGGCGACATGTCCGCCCTTCAGGTACAACTGTGATATGCTCCAGCCCTGTGCCTAGGTTCTCAGCAACCGATCCAAGTGCAGTCAAGTTTGTGAACAAAGTGCTCTCTAGCAGGGCCCCGACCGACAAACAAGAGCATAGTTAATCTCACATTGTGTGTTCGTTTTTGCAGGAAGAGGAGCTCGACGATGCTCAGCGTATGGCCAAGCTAGAACGCAGCGGTGGCAACTACGGTGCAGGCACAAAGGAGCTGCAAGCTCGCAACTACATCAGCAGGAAAGAGCAGGAGCGCAAAAGGAGAGAGTTGTTTGATGATGCTCTAGCAAAGTTCAACAAGGGTGACATTGAGGTAATGCGGGCGGGTATCATGCTTGGGCTAGTGAGCAGCTGTCATTGGATTATTGGGTACTGCTATTGCAAGGGGTTTTTTGCATGTGTGTCCCTGCAGCTTCTGGCAGCCTGATGAGACTGCAAGCCAGCCTAGCCTACAAACAGCATTTCATGTGAAGTTTGCAAGCATGCGTGCTCAACATAAAGCATCAGGATCGCATGTACCATAGTCACACCTGAATGATCACATGCGTTGCCTGGAACGGGCGGGAAAAGCCTTCTATGGCAACTAAGTGCTGTATAGGTATAGTCTATCTCGGTCCACTGATGGGGCTGAATGCGCAGTTGTGTGCTGGCAGCGGTCACTACTACTGGGACAGCACCAGCACAGCACAGCCGGGTGTCAGTTGCGGTATGTCTGCACTGCGGGACAATCTGTGGCTGACATCTTGCCTTGGCCTAGCAGCAACTCATTGTGCTATCTTCGCAGAAGCTTGCTGCCCAAAGGTCCCAAAGCTGACCAGAGCTCCACATCTGCCCAGGTACAGGGCCATAAAGCTGCATCTGTTTGTCCTGCTGGCCTACCTTGTGCTGCATGATATATGAACTGACATCGATGAAATTGTCTGGTCTGCAGGGTGCCCTGGTGGACTTTGAGAACGTAGCAGCCCTAGAGCCTCGCAACTACGTGGGCGACAACCTCAGCCGCGTGACACCAATCCTGCCAGTCACACACTACAACATTGCATGCTGCTACTCAATGCTCAAGCAGGTAAGCAACAGCAGCATATAACAGTGGCTGCCAACCTCTAACCGTCAGTCCCCTCCTGTTCATTGATTGCACAAGCCTGGTGTAGCCCAATACAGTTGGCTGAGCCTGCCTCCCGTGCAGCTACAACTAGTGGGCAGTGTCGGATGAAATCAGCAGCAGCAACTGTACGCACCCCGCGGCTACTAGGAATGACTGTCATCATTCCTCTGCAGTAGCCTGGAGGATCTGACAGCATATTGACTCCTGCATATTTGCAGTCCTTAGTTTTGTTGCCGAACACACCCGACAATGCAGATGTGTTGTTTGCTTGCAGCTTGATGAGGGTCTGAAGTCACTAGACATGGCCATGAACTGCGGCTTTGAAGATTACCAAAAGGTCCGCAGTGATAAGAACTTGGTCAACCTTCGCCAGAGCCCCAAGTTTGAGCCACTAGTAGAGAAGTATGATGAGCCAGTTATCAACTGGAGGGCTGTGGAGAGCACGTTTGGGGCTTTTGGCAAGCTTTTCAAGAAGAACTGAAGGTTCTTGGTTGACTTGTAGTGGGTTCTGGTTGTGTAGTCATGGTTTGAGGTGCTGTGACTGCAGGCAGGGTGTGTGGTAGGGTGCTAGCTCCTGTTGTGCAAGGGCAGTGAAGTGTTGTGAGTGTCTTGAGAGCTGTGTTAGGTGCCGTGTCCTGTGATGTTTACATGTGAGAGAAAATATAAGTTGGGGTTGGTCTACCCTCTGTGAGAGTGCTGTTCGTGTTTGAGAGTGTTGTATTGCTGCAGCGATGAGCAAAGTATTGTGGTATTCATCATGCTGAAGCCTGAAAGTCACTTGGTGGCAGTTGGTCATCTTGTCGCCACAGTGCAGGATTTTGAGGGCTGTGTGCCCAAGCCGCTTGCCTTGCAGTGCTCCTGCTGTGGCCAACGAGGTTTTTGCAGGCCTAGCGTGCCCAGCGGTTTCATGGCCCTAGCTTCAGCAGGCTTGTTATACAGCGCCATTGGCAACTTGCCGTGCAGTTTACTGACCTACTTGTATGTTTTGAATTATACTTCTACACCGGTGGGTACCCCACCCACTGATTGGGTGTGTTGATGGTGCTGTCTAAAAGGAGTGGTGTAAGCCCGTTGGCCGTTGTGCTGCCTCCGAAAGTACACTCATGTCTGCAGGCAGCTGCTTTCAAAGCCGCGACTGTATGTCGGAGTTACGTTGGCGCCTGTGTACAAATGCGGACACGCATACAGGCATGTTGAACTCGTTGCTTGAAGTCGTTCTGTGATACTTCGTGTAGCTTCTTTTCTAGCTTTGAAAGCGAACTTATGTCTCTGAATGGTCGTGACCCAGCTTGACCCAGCCTTGCCATCCCTACCGCCGAGGTGCGAACCCCGCTGCGACATGGCTGCTGCGCCTGCGGGGTGTGCTGCTCGTAAATATGACAGCCTCACATAGAAGCCAGGCCTATCGGTGTTTTTGCAGTTTTGGCGCAGGGTGAGTAACAAAGCTGCTGCAGCAAGTCCCGAACACCGCAAAGGGGTTGGGGTAGCTGCCGCCCTTGCGGCGTGACCACCTTGCTGCAGCAGGCTGTTTGCCCAGTAGCACGGTGATTTGGCATCTATCGCACAGTCAGAGAGCAACGCGTGGGCAGACTGATACAAATGGCCAGAGTAACAGTTTGCGCGCCAAGGCACTTTGCCCAGCATGGCACTAGTATTGGCCGAGAACTTCTCAAATCAAATAATATGACCCTGAGTACCTTAGTATACGTCCACGCATCATATCAAGACCCGCGTACAGGAATGGCCATGGAACTGGACACTGCTGCTGCAGAGGATCTAGGTTGTCCCTGGAATAGGATTCCAGGCATGCTCGCAAACGTTGATGATGGCGATCATAGCCCGCTGTTCGCTACTGTGGCCGGACACTTCGGTTCCATCTTTGCATCGCCGGACAGATTGCAGCAGGTGGGCGATCTGCCCCTATCAACTCGTGACTTAGGTTTTGTGTCTGGTGTAAGCCTATGTACGCTGCAGGTGCCCGTGCTGAACGACGAGTCTGCTGAGTCAATCCCTCCCAACAGCCTTGTGCGCTTCCGTGGCATGGTAAGTCATACACGCTATTTGTCAAAGCGCATAGCGCCTTTAGTTGCTATTTCCGTACAGACGAAGTCTTACCGCCGGCTCAAGCAGTGGATGCTGTCGTGTCTCCATACCTTTGAATCGCCAGCTGCAGCATCTGTACACCAGCAGCATGTACCCATCCCCGCACACGACATGCCGACAAACTCATGCGCGATTGTTATGTAACGCGTCAGGTGGTGGATATGTACAATCCGGAGTTCTTCTTGGGCGCGTACAAGACCGCAGCAGGCGGTCCCTGGAAACCAGCAGCGCTGTACACAGGTGCGACCCATTTCTGCAGTGTGCTCACAGCAGTGACCCCTGAGCTGTTTACAGCAACGGCACGGGGTTTGCTGATGACACAAGAATGCGGGCTCCTCCGTGGGAATCTGTCAACGCAATCTAGGGGGGTATCTTGGGGCATATTGGTTGTGGGCTCCAACCCGCATCACTGAGCTGCAGTTCCGGACTATTATCGTCCCTTGGCTGCGACTCAACAGCTGTAACAGCAGCAGCAGCAGCAGCAGCAGCAGCAGCAGATGTCATAACCCCAACACCCACCCCCTAACCCTCCTCACGAGCATTTACTGAATCTGTCTGCTGTCCGCTGCAGATGCTGTCCCTGATGATGTGGATACTGCTGCTGAAACCAAGATCTATGAACGTAGGCCGCTGCTGGTGACCCCTGTGCCCTGGGAACAGCCCTGGGCCACAGCAGCTTGGACTGGCAGACCAGTAGAGCCACCAACACCCAGTGAGTGCTCAAACAGTGCACATATGCAAACACGCTTTCATACGTATACATGCGACTCCTTATAAACCTTCTGCAAGCTGTTATCAAGTCTGCTAATGACTATCATGTGGTCTGCATTTGGTAGCTTCAAGCTGCAAGTTTTTATTAGAGTCTGGCTGAACAGTTAAGGGATGACCTGGCACATGCAAATGGACACTGGATCAAGCGTTATGGGGCAGTTGTTTTGCACACCTGCTAGCAGGCTTCGAGCACAGCAGCATGCTTACCAAGAGCTACAGGCACATCTGATACCACCACATGGGGAAGGTCTCAAACCCTGGTGCTGCTGCTGCTGCTGCTGTTGTACTGTATGCAGTTGCCACAGACAGAACAAAGCGCACACGGGAACATGAGCCAGAGCCGATGGCAGCAGCAGCAGCAGCGGACCTGGCCTCAGCAGCAGCAGCACATGGAGTTAAAACAGCAAGACTCAGCGATGCATCCGAAACAGCAGCGGCTGCTGCTGCTACTACATGTCGGGATGGTGCAGCGCAGCCAGCAGCAGCAGCAGCAGTGGTCCTGGATGAGCACCAGCAGCAGCAGCCTGGCTTCAGCCCCGGTGATTGCATTGTGCAGGTATGTGCGCTCAGCTTGCTGATGTAATGCTGACCTGGTAGCAGCAGCAGCAGCAGCAGCAGCAGCAGCAAAAGTGTGTGGGCTCAGCTTGCTGATCTAATGCTGACCTGGCAGCACCAGCAGCAGCAGCAACAGTGGTTCGTTGTTTGCACATGTGACCCTTTTATCACCCTACTGCTGCTGCCACTGCTACTGCTGCTGCCACTGCTGCCACTGCTAACTGCTGCCACACAGGTGTATGGAGATCTTGATCAGTTCCAGCTGCATGATGTGGTTGAAGTCCTGGGTGTCATGAGTGTTATTCCCAGCTTGGCAGCACTACACATGGGCAATGGCCAGCAGCAGGAGGGACATGACCATGAGGCAGAAGGTGTGCAATTGCTCATACCCCACACATGGTTTTATCCTGTCCTTTCAGACAAATGTGTTGCTGTTTGCTGTTTATTACTTTCCAGCTGTTGAAAGTGTTTGGCAGCATCTCTGTTAATGTGAGTTGGGGAAGAGCAGGGTGTCATGAGTGTTATTCCCAGCACTACATATGGCCAATGGGCAGCAGCATCAGGGACATGGCCATGAGGCAGAAGGTGTGTGCTGCTCTGATGGTCACTCAGTTTTGATTAGCAGCGCCTGACTGTTTAGAAAATGCATGATCGATCAGCCTTCAAAGTTGTTTTCATTTTTTCATCTGGCTGAGTCATGCAACTGCACATAGCCCAGCCCTGGCCCATCACCCATCAAGGTGCTGCTGCTGCATCTATTCAGCTTCTGCTGCTCGTCCTGCTGGCAGGCGATGGTAACTTGCTGTAGATGACCTCAAGGACAATGGTGGTCATCTACTGCTGTGATAGTCGCTTAGTTGTGATCCAGCAGAGCCCGGTTTTTTTTAACCCTTTGTCCGCCCCGTGTGAAAATTTTCACAGGGTGCCAAATCTACTTGCTTGCGCTGCGCAGCGCACAGCGAGTCACTGCGCGCCACCTCTTAGTCCCAGAACCTATGTCACTCAAGGTATCGCCTGGGCGTATGGGGCACGCACGAGGCCAGGTGACCTGTGAGAACCGTCAGGGTCCTCCTGGTGCCCGATATGCGATGTTTCCAGCATGCGTTCCCCAACGTTCCAAGACGTGCCGCACTGCACGTTTGACCTCTCAACGCAAGAAATTGATACTGAAAGGCCATAGGGCACGTATATTCACGTATTAGTTACGGAACAGTCTCAGAAGCACCCACACCTGGCCCGTCGCGAGTTCACAGAAGACACGGGCGATGCATGGCGTAGAGTCAATAGTTTGACTAAACACATCAAAAAGAGCTCGAATAGCACGACAGCGAGCGCGAGGACCTCGTGGTAGAGGAGGAAATTGACGTAGAGCCATACCAGGCTGTATTACCAGCAGCTACCAGAGTACGTAAACAGCGCAAAGCAGCTTCAGAAAGGAATAAAGGGCTGAAATCTAAGCAAAACGGGTCAAAGAGGACTTCCAGCTGCAGCTGCCGGAGTGTTCTGTACTGTTGACCTCCACGGCGAGCTTGCATGAGCCGATCTGCTTGGTTGGCTGCTCCTGTTACTACTAGATGCTCTATTTACCACAGAGTAGTCAAACGCCCTGTTGAGGTAGTAGAACCGCACTGCCCGAGGTCAATCTCCCAGCAGTCCACGCGGCGAATCTTTAGACTGCACAAAACAGATACTTGTTATTGTAGCAAGCGTTTGCAGTGAGGAGTGAGCACTGGGTAGGGTCGTACGGCGCACTCACCAGCCGTAACACCCGCTCCTGGACGTACTTGAAAACATTGTACCTGCACTGCTTGTTGCTCTTCCAGGCTGTTTGACCTGTAATGTAATCTGCCAAACCATCTTCTGAGATGTTTTCCACCTCTGCAAAGCGCAAGATAACGCTGATCGCCTGCTCATTGTCCCGGCATACTTTGCTCGGGTCCCAATTGTAGGCGTGTTCACCTTAAATAAAACTATTAGCATCCATAATATAGTCGTAGCGAGTTTCGCCAGTTACTGAGGTGTACACTGTATGCTGGGTTTGAACCTTACTGGGATGGCGCCTAAGAAGTGGAGTATCACCACGTAAGACAGGCCGTACGCAACCAGAAGCGTACCCATTGACGCCCGTGGCCATTATAGCCATTATTAAGCGCGTGCCTGGCCTAAGATCGGGCTTATGCAGCAGCAGTGTTGTGAAAACATTCAAATTCAAAGGTAACAGGGTTTAAGCCGTTGGCAGTGGCCTGAACCCCGTGACATGACATCAGCAGATGCGTCACACACCAGGGACCCCACCCATGAATTTTGGTGGCGATCGGACCCCTGAGGGCAAAGTTATGCCATTTTAGCTGAAATGGGCTGCCTAGAAGTTTTGTGCGGGGGGCGGACAAAGGGATTCATGATCAACTTCTAATGTAGTTGTTCTCTGTTGCTTGGCTGAGTGATGCAAGTGCCGGATAGCTCAGCCCTGGCCAAAGTAGGTGCTGCTGCTGCTGCTGCTGTATCCATCACTGCTGCTGCTGCTGCTGCTGTATCCATCACTGCTGCTGCTGCTGCTGCTGTATCATCACTGCCACTGCTGCTGCTGTCAGGTGATGTGATGGATGTTGATGACTTCTGGCAGGAGAGGACTGCTGCTCTACCACCAACTAGCAAGGTGCGGGTGTGGCAGCAGCAGCAGCAGCTATGAATGCGGCAGCAGCAGCAGCCTTGTTAGCGGCAGCAACAGCGGCTGTGATGGCAGCAGCAGCAGCAGCTATTATGGCAGCGGCAGGGACAGTAGTGACGGCAGCAGCAGCAGCAGCAATAATCATGACAGCATATTGCACAAACACATCATGAGCAAGTTCTTCTGCATTGAAGCAAATGGACAGCAGCTGCATAATAGAATGGATAGTATGCTGTCCTTTTGTGACAGCAGCAGAGTTGGTATTGCTGCCACGTAATCTCATAGGATTGATGCTTTGCTGTGCACTGGTATACTTGCACGGATGCGCTTTTGCAGTCCGAAAGGTGGCCAACATTGCAACACCCAAGACCTTACCCAAGAGGATGATTGCACACAGCTACTTGTTGCTAAAACACACACATGCAGTATCATTCAATGACTTGATAAGTGCAGGATCAAGCATGTTGGGCACAGTGGGGTGGTCACAGCTCTGTAATCTGGATGAATGAATGAATGAATGAGTGAGCTCCGCATAGCGCTTTCAAGAGAGCGCTAGCGTAAGTTTAGGGAGGGTAATGTTTGTGTCGGGGCGACTTCACATTCCCAGCTCTGTGACCTGACAGACGAGATGCTTTGCTGTTTTGTTGTTCACAGGGTCATGCGTGTACATGCCTTTGCAATCCGTAAGGTGGCCAACAGCGCAACACCCAGAACCCTACCACAATCCAACACAGCACCCGGCAAACAGAACTCTATATTCCAACCTTAAACAGGCCAGACAAGATGCTTTGCTACTTTGCTTTTCTACAGGTCATGCGTGTACATGCGTTTGCAATCCGTAAGGTGGCCAACAGCGCAACACCCAGAACCCTACCACAATCCAACACAGCACCCGGCAAACAGAACTCTATATTCCAACCTTAAACAGGCCAGACAAGATGCTTTGCTACTTTGCTTTTCTACAGGTCATGCGTGTACATGCCTTTGCAATCCGTAAGGTGGCCAACAGCGCAACACCCAGAACCCTACCACAATCCAACACAGCACCCGGCAAACAGAACTCTATATTCCAACCTTAAACAGGCCAGACAAGATGCTTTGCTACTTTGCTTTTCTACAGGTCATGCGTGTACATGCCTTTGCAATCCGTAAGGTGGCCAACAACGCAACACCCAAAACCCCACCACAATCCATCACAACAGAGCTACCCCTGCTAAGCCAACCGCCCTTCCAACTGGATGCTGGCTGCACCATTGGTTGGAAATTAATTATTAAGCACGACCCAGAGTCATTGTCTGTGTTTGATGTGCTTTTCTACAGGTTATGCGTGTGCATGCCTTTGCAATCCGTAAGCTGGCCAACAACGCAACACCCAGAACCCTACCACCACCCAACACAACACAGCTGCCCCTGCTAAGCAAACCCCCCTTCCAACTGGATGCTGGCTCCCTCCAGTTGCTGGCTGCACCATCGGTTGGAGCACGACCCAGACTCAGTGTCTGTGTTTGATGTGCTTTTCTTCAGGTCATGCGTGTACATGCCTTTGCAATCCATAAGCTGGCCAACAGCGCAACACTCAACACCTTACCACAATCCAACACAACACAGCTACCCCTGCTGAGGCAGAAAGCAATACAGTTGCTGGCTGCACCATTGGCTGGAGATGAACTGGTGGCTGAGTATCTTTTACTGGCAGCACTAGGCTCGGTGAGTTGTGTTTTTGAACTCTCCTACTCTCATGACGATTTGATATTAGCCATCCCGGGGGAGGGGACGGGTGGTGTGTGTGTTGGGGGGGGGGATCACTGCGTCCTATGCCAAGGTTGTGCTGCAGTATATCTTGTTGATTTATTGGCTGGAGATGACTGGTGGCTGAGTATCTTTTACTGGCAGCACTAGGCTCGGTGAGTTGCAGGGTTTGAACCCCTCCCAGCTTCACGAAGTTTTTGATATTAGCCGCCCGGAGTGGGTGGTGGTGGTGCGTGTGTGAGTGAGGAGGGGGGGGGGATCACTGCGTCCTATGCCAAGGTTGTGTTGATGTACCTCAGACAATCAACCAATAAGTTGTTGGTCTGTTGGCCGGAGATGAACTGGCTGCTGAATCTGTTTCTGGAAGCACTAGGCTCGGTAAGTTCATATGTTTGATCCCTGCTAGCTTTCCAGATGACAATGTGACAGTAGCTGCCCGGGGGTAGGGGGTCCTTCATTGGGTCCTATGCAAAAGTTGTGCTGTTGTATCTCTGATGATGGGCCAACAGTCTGTGCTGGTTCTAAGGTTGGCTGCTGAGCGCCTGCGACTGGCAGCCCTAGGCTCGGTGAGTTGCAAGGTTTGAAGCCTCCTAGCTTCGTGATGCTGTTGACATTATAGTCAGCCGCCCAGGTTGGTGGGTGGGTGGGGGGTTTGAGCGGGGGATGGAGAGGCGGGGGCGGCTGTGTCCTATGCAGAGATTGTGCTGTTGCATCTCTTGTTGGTACATTGGCTGGAGATGAGCTGGTGGTTGATATCTGTTATTGGCCGCACTCCTACCTTCATGACATTTTGATATTCGCTGCCCGGAGTGGGTGGTGATGGTGCGTGTGTGTGTGCGGGGGGGGGGGGGGGGGTGTTGTCCCTGCGTCCTATACAAAGGTTGTGCTGCTGTACCTCTGACAATGAACCAACAGTTTGGATCCCAGGTTGTTCCATTCATTGGCTGGAGATGAACTGGTGGCTGAATATCTGGTACTGGCAGCACTAGGCTCGGTAAGTTGTGCTGTTTGAAACGTTTCTAGTTTTAGCACGCTTTCACAGTTATATGGCTTCATCACTTTTGAAATACAGTAGTGTGACCGTGGTCTTAATCGGATGGCTAACAGGTTGCAAATTCTATAGCATATGAGGACCATACTTTTGGCCTGCTGCTCTGGAACATCACACTGCCAAAGCAGCAGCAGCAGCAGCAGCAGCAGCAGCAGCATCTTGCGCCTGTCGATGACTTCCTTTATCCGTCAGCGAAGATCCGCCGAACGTGAGCAAACATGTTACTGACAGGGTTGGTATGTCATTATTTTATTCAACTTCTATTTGTGCACAGGCGTTTAACAGGGCAGGTTGTGGAGTGGCCCTGCTGGCCCGAACACCACACGCTGCCACAGCAGCAGCAGCTCATGGGTGACTCTTTGCACCAACCAAAGCAAACATGTTGGTGACGACAATATTGGGTCGTATTGTACTGTTGGTGTTCTTGTACAGATTGCTACCTGTTTTCACAAGCGTATGTGCCAGTCAGTGACAGCACCATTGTGTGTTTGCTGCTGCTGCCGCCGCTGCCGTTGCTGCTGCTGCCGCTGCTGCTGCTGCCGCTGCTGCTGCTGCCGCTGCTGCTGCCACCACAGGTCGTAAACAGAGAAGACCGTGCAGTGGGCCTCCTGCCCCTTAACATCACACACTGCCCCAGCAGCAGCAGCAGCAGCAAAGCCTCCGATGTTATCCCAGGCCTGAGTGCTGCCCTGAAACTGCTGCTGCCGCACGTGGCGCTGCTGCCGCTGAATGTAACAACGTTAAATAACAAGAGGTGGTACCCGCAGCAGCATGCGGGGAGTGGAAGGTTGTTCAGGGGTGTGTTGCAGATGTCTGAAGGCACGGTGCTGCTGTTGGATGAGACAGAGATGGCGGCTGGGCAGTTGAATGAAAATGGAGTCAAGAATTTGCATGTAAGTGGGTTTGAAGTGGCTACCTGATAGGGTTCTGGGGTTTTGCACAGGTTAACAACATTAGATAACTGTTATTGTTGTATGAAAAAACATGCATCATGCTATTTACATAGGTCAAAGGGTTGTTCACTTTGGCAGTTAGGGGTAACGTGCAGATGGCTGAAGGCACGGTGCTGCTGTTGGATGAAACAGAGATGGCGGCTGGGCAGCTGAACGAAAATGGGGTCAAGAATTTGCATGTGAGTGGGTTTTGAAGTGGCTACCTTCAGATGCATTTGTGGCAGGTGTTAGACCTTGCAGCGTGCAGTTGTTAAGCTGTAAAGGTTATTCAACAGTTTGGGGTTCAGGGGCGCTTCAAAGGTGTCCAATGGCACGGTGCTGCTGTTGGATGAGACAGAGATGGCGGCTGGGCAGTTGAATCAAAATGGAGTCAAGAATTTGCATGTGAGTGGGTTTGAACGGGCTACCTGTCGGGTTCTGGCGGTTCAGGGTAAGTTTGAAAGCTGTTCGAAAGCTGTTATTGTGGTATGAAATAATGCAGTATACATATCCATGCAGTAGACAGACATCAAAGGTTTTTTTTATAGTATTCCCTTTTCCCTTTTCAATAGTTTAGCATTCAAGGTGCTTTGCAAATGTCTGAAGGGACGGTGCTGCCTCAAGATCAGACAGCCATGGCGGCTGGGCAGTTGATTAGTGTCTGTTTCAAAAGCATCTGCTCTTGTAAGTGGTGCTGAGCCGCCTACGGCTTGCGAACACCAACAGTGGTACTGGCACATCAGCAACTGGCGGACCATGCAAACAAATAACTCAAACTGCTGCTGCTGCCACTAATATGGCTAATTTGGCTATGGAAAGTGATCACACACCAACTGTCACATCAGCCAAATCAACACTTGTACTTGTGACCAAATGCCAATATACTCACTGCTGCTGCTGCTGCTGCTGCGTATGCTGCAAAATTTTTTCAGGCGCTGAACCATGTCGTTAAATACCGATCTCAACCTGCAACTGCCAGTTTACACAATTAACCTACACACAAAGCAACAGCGGCTTCAGAAGGCGCGACTGATGAGTGTGTTGCTGCTGCTGCTGCTATTACACAGGCGTTGAATCATGTCATTATGCACCAGCAGCTACCCTGCAACTGCCAAGTATACACAACAAACCTCCACACAAATCTACCAACAGTGATACTCAGCGGCGGCCGCAGCATTCTCCGTGACAGCCTGGCGATCCAACTCCCCCTACAGCCCCAGTCCCCCGTCCTGGTCAAACCAGGCGTTGACCGGTCAAACCTTGGTCAAACATCTGGTCAAACTATGTTTGACTGGTCAAAGGCTGAGATCCTGGGGCCAGATGAGCTCAGCGCTGCTGCTGCTGCCATGCCTGAGCTGGCAGCAGTGCGGGAGTATGTGGCAGCAGTCCGGGGTTTGAAGTGTAAGATGGATCAGAGTGCTGCTGAGGCGTGTGTGGCGAGGTTTAGGGTGCAGCAGCAAAGCGAGCAAAACCTCGGACTGGAGGACTTGAACAACATCATTACGGTATGCATGCTTTGCGACTGCTATCTTCCTTTGTATTTCAAGCTTTGCAGTATAAGACCTCGAGAGTCATCACTGGTGCATTGTAAACTGCATTGTCTGGTTATAAGTTGACGTTAGCTGGCCTTGGGCTTGCGACATCAATCTCTTTGACATTGAGCACAGGCATCTGACAGGGAACTGCATTTGCCATCATGGTGATATGAGCCATTTACAAGCTACCATGTGAAACAATTCTGCTGACAGAGGGTGCTGTCTGCTGTCTGTTCTGCAGTTGTCGAAGCTGCTGTCCGCCAGTTTTGGGCATGAGGCTTTCAGCACTGACAGTTGGGACAGAGCCATGCAGATGGAGCACATGCGCAAGCAGAGGATTGCAACAATGCAGCCATTGCAGCAATAGAGGGGCACTGTCGTAGCAATGGTACCGGTCTTCTGGCATGGTATAACGCATTGGGTGTTTGGCCCAAGTCTTCTTTGGGTGGCGACCCCCCTGCATGGCACTGCAGCTTTGCCAGCGCATCTATCTTGTTGCATAGGCTCCATTACTGGTACATTGGTACCAAGATCATCAGTGAAGCAGTACATGGTTTTTGTCAGCAAGGCTCCGTCAGCATGGCTGCAGCATTGGCATCAAAGTCTCTACGACTGGCTGCGGAAGGGACCTCTTCAGTACATGATTGAACTGCCTGCAACTGGCCGCCGGCTTCTAAACGAGCACCCCGCTGCATATCGTGCAAAGGTGCATGGGGTGCACACGGACTCGGGGGCCCGGACTTGTGGCGATGGCCACAAGCGCGCTGAAACGGCATCCACGCAGCGAGCGCTGGCTAAAGTCGCGTAAGTCCGCGGCGTCAAAACCATAACAGAAGTAAGAACTTCATAAAAACTTTGTGAATAGTGAAATACAAGCATGAATCACAGATAGAAGCATGCATGCTGGTGAACAAAGCTGGCTTGCCTGTATGCAGAGTCCCCGCACTGTTTGATTGCACGTCTGTCAGTCGCATGTTGTCAAGCATCGTACCCAGGGTATTGGTGTGGCACTGAGTGCAATCTGCGGCTGGCCGTTGTGTGTCTATCAGAGGGTCGGGTCAAGGTAACAGGATGGCCAGAGCGGCTCTAGAGCTCTAGAGAGATCTCTGGATGCATCTCTTCGATCACAATTCTTCCATTTTAGAAGCGGAAACAACACCCAACGCAGTGATGCTATGCCTGATGTGTACGTCACCACACTGGAATGGTGATCTACAAATCAGGCATAGCATCACTGCTTTGGGTGTTGTTGTTTCCGCCTTCGATATGGGATAGCCATAGAGTTGTGGCTGGTGGGTTGCTTATACAAACGGGTAGCTGTATACATTCAAGCCGACTTTCAAACTTGGCAGGGCAGAGAAGCCACACACAAGCATGTAGAGTAACCTGAGCCAATGCAACAAGATAAATGCGCTGGCAAAGCTGCAGTGCCATGCACATTAAGTGCTTTAGTGACCGACATGCCGTTGGAACTGTTGGTGATCACTTCCAATTGTGCCACGCATCATCGTGTACTGCCACTGGCTGCCACTGACGAACCGCTATTGGAAACCACAGCACGCACTTTCCAGCGTGACTGACTGCTTTCCTGCCCGATCTGCAGGGCAAAGCAGCTCAGCCAGTCGAGCTCACCAGCCCGTTGCAACTTTCAACTTGAGGCACTTCGCAGTGAGGGAGCATGCTTGCTGCCTAGCTGATTGCTGGCATAGCTCTTCACTTCTTCCATATCCCAAAACCTCAAGACCCCATGTCTGCACTTCTTCCAAGAATCTAGACTCCAAAGCTTCACTTTTTGAAGGAGTCCTTGAGTGTGACTGTCCTGTTGAACACAAGTGAGCCTGGTTTGCTGTCGGGGTCAACACAGAAGTAACCCAGGCGCTCAAACTGGAAGCGGTCAAATGCCTACAGCAGCAGCAACAGTGAACATAGGCTAGAGTTGACACAATGAGAGACAAATCTATCACCCAGTATGCCATGGATGCCTGGGGTTTTGCGCCTTCGATGCAAGTATGGTAGTGATACTATTGCGATCGAATCACTGCTTTGGGTGTTGTTTCGCCTGTGGACTGGGTCGCAGGGCCGATGGCCATAGAGCTATGGCTGGTGGGTAGTTTGTATGTACACATTGAGACACAACTTCTTTGTTGTGGTGAGCCATGGTCAACCTTGGCATATGTTGCTAGGCAAGGGTTAGATAGAGCACCACCTGTCATAACTTCAAATATTGCTGCTGGGTATACATTGCGTGGTTGTTCAGGTTGAACGCGGGACAACCACACTACCTTCCCTAGCAGCATCGTTTGGGGTTATAACAGGTGCTTTGAAATGAGAGGATACTAATATAGGTGTCAGCCACATGAGTTTCGCTGCAGCTAAAATGCGGTATACGCAGCCTGAGTTGTTTTGTTACATTGTCTGCAGACGCACAGGCCCAGAACAGCCCTGCTGACATATGATGCCCAAGCTCTGCCAGCACAAAAGTGTGGTAGCTTACCTTGGCGTTTGCTGCTAGGTGTGGGTTGATCATTGCACCCTGAACAATATCTAAGCTATCTTTGTTGATATCTTCCAGCCAGCTGTCTCCCAGAGCATCAGGTGCCTCCGACTTGAACAGGACATCATATAGACGGACCTACAGAGCGATGCAGCATCAGCAGCACACACAATCAGATGCCCTGCGACAAATTGGTGTGCTTGTAGCACGTACATAAGCTAAACGTCGTTGTTTGTGTCCTCTAACAAGGTGTCTTCAAAGCATCTGCTGCCCGCGATGTGAACAGGACATCATACAAACGGACCTGTTCACAGCAGTGAAGCAGCAGCACACACACTCAGATGCCCTGCGACGAATTGGTGTGCTTGTAGCACGTACATAAGCCAAATGTCGTTGTTTGTGTCCTGTAACAAGGTGTTTCCAAAAGCATCTGCTGCCCGCCATGTGAACAGGACATCATAGAGACGGACCTATACAGCACCGAAACAGCAGCACACACAACTTGGTGCCTTGCAATGTATTAGCGCAGCATGTACACAACAGACAAGTCTCTGCTGATGTCCTCCAGCCAGCTGTCTCCCAGTGCATCTGGTGTTTCCCACTTGAACACGACATCATACAGACGGACCTACAAAGCGATGCAGCATCAACAGCACGAACAATCAGATGCCTTGCGACGTATTAGTGTGCTTTTAGCACGTACATAAGCCAAATGTCGTTGTTTGTGTCCTGTAACAAGGTGTTTCCAAAAGCACCTGGCGCCCGCGATGTGAACAGTACATCATAAAGACGGACCTGCATACTAGCGAAGCATCAGCACACACAACTGGATGCCCTGCAGTGTATCAGTGTGCTCTCAGCACGTACATAGTTCATTGGTTTGTGTTGATGTTTAGTCATGTGTCTACCAGAGCAACTGTTGCTTGAAACTTGAACCCAACATCATACAGGGGGACCTACGAAGCAAAGCAGCAGTACAAAAACGCAGCAGATGAATCACACTCTGGTTCATCGGCCCCGGGTGAAGATCTGTTTGCAGCCCGGAATCTGGTGGTATTTCAGAAATCCTGCACATTTATCATGTTTTCAATATGCCCCAGCGTGCCAAATGTTCATATCTCAGTGCCACTGACGGTCGTGACCAGGTGCTTGCCAGGACAGAACATCTTTGATGGCAGGCTACAATGCTGCCTGCGCAAACCAGTTCACCACACCCTTGGAAGTGACTCAATTGCATTGAATGCCGAGCCTTCTGCCACACGCAGCAGTAACAACCGTGATAAGAATCAGCTACACTGCATTCCAAAGCAGCAACATACTGTCGTGCATCAAACAACACAGCCAGGCATACCTCAGCGCGTTCAGGGTCCTGGCCAGGTGCTGGCTGTGCAACCCAGTTCAGCACACCCTTAGGTGGCTTCTTGCCACCGCCGGCCACAAAGTCTAGATCTGCTTCCGCCTGCACTTCCGTTACTGTGCCGTCTGCTGCAGTGCTGTAGCCTGTTACTGTGATAGGGTATGCATATCTGCAGCAACACAAGCAGCAATGGCAGTCGTTGGACTCAATTCAATACAGTATCTGCTGCTGTGCTGTAGCAGCAACGGGAGTCGTTGGATTGAATCCAAAACGGTATCTGCTGCTGTGCTGTAGGCCTGGTACCCTATCACATTACTGTGATAGGGTAAGCATATCTGCAGCAACACAAGCAGAACAGTAGGAGTTGCTACGGTTTAACAGCCGTATGTAACATATGGCGTGTTGATACAACCACCAAGCCTTCCAATACAAGCAGGGGCTGGATGCCGGCACGCAGTATCTCACACGAGCTGCTGATTCCACAAAGTTGGACTCAGTCAACCAGCAATACATAGTAAACAAACAGCAAGTCTGACTCACCTAAGCATGGCAGACTTGCCCGGCGCTAATTCGTAGTAGTAGCCTTGCTATATTTGCAGACCCAAAATCCACTGTACGTGATTCCACCACCCATTGTCAGCTGACATGCGGATGTCTTACATGAATGGCCGCACCAGCAATACACAGTAACAACAGCATGTCTGACTCACCTCAGCATGGCAGACTTGCCCGGCGCTAATCCGTAGTAGTCCTTGCTGTCTTGCAGCCTAAAGTCCGTCGATTCTATGTACACCACTCTTGAGAATGGCACTTGGTATGGCACATTCTCTGGGCGCCCAGGCATGCTTGCTGCTGTGACTGTGCTGCTGTGCTGCTCCGGCACGTTGGTTAGTACTACCTGCAAGTGGCCGCAGCAGCAGCGCCAGCAGCAATGTTAGCACAAAGTGCGATGTGTTTATGGCTGTGTTCAGGAGATGTGTTATCTTGCTGCTTATACTGACAAGCACTATTTTCAGCAATCAAAAACATTGTGCAAGAGTTGGCGCTTATTTGCAGGAGTCGCAAAGTTACCAGAGCCCCTGCACTGTTGGCGTCTGCTGATGCATGCACATGACACTTCAGCTTGTGATTTGGCGTCACATCGGCATTACATGACATACCAGATTCACAACACAATGCCACCACGGCTGACAACAACATGTCATGGCCAAATTAACTTTGCAGCATTGTTCAGCCCAGGAAGCAAGCCACAGACAAGCCAACACCTACTCCCTTGGTCCAATGGACTGGCCCTTACCCGCAATGGCCGCAAGACTGCTAGCGTTCTTGTGCTGTTGGCGTCTAAGTGTGCTCGTACATGATGTTCCAACTTGTGGTACGGTATTACGTTGGCGTTACGAGTGATACCAATCTCTCGGCAGAATGCGTTGATAGACTCGGGCGCTACACCTCTCCGTCTTAGCCCAGCTAGAGTTAGCAATCTGCGCAGAACAAGTGAACAACAGGGGGGTTGTGCTACATTGCAACATTATCCAAACATGACAGGCAGCATGGCACAGTGCTGTGGGACATGTTGGCCACCAGTCTCCCGACAGTATGTGCGAAGGCGTTTGCAACCACACAGTTCTATTCACCACCAGGTGGCAGCTTGTTGGATGGTCCAACGCACAACAACTGGGCACAACATTGCATAGTGTATGGGCACAACATTGCATAGTGTACTAGTGCACTAGTATGTACTAGCTGTGCAGTGTCCACCTGCCTGCCTTGCCCTGCATCCCAGTCCCGCTGGATCACACTGACACGGTTCTATTGACCAGCCTGTTTGACTGATGTTTCAACCCCAACAACAATCTGAGACCTAAGAAGGCACATATCACTCACACATGCTGAGCCGCAAAGGCAGAAATGGACCTCTCATGCACCAGGGACTTGCAGTGTTTACCTTGGGTCGTCCCAGCCATTGACATGGTTCTCGGTGACCAGCCTATTGAGCTTGCGCTTGCTGAGTACTGTGTTTGTGATGTTCAGCCTGCTGTATTCCCACACTACTGGCTTGTAGGTGTCAAGGACATCCAGCAGCCTGCACAGACGACAGCAGCGGCAGTACATCTTGATACATTGAACAAATTATCTTGCAGAGCTAGCATACAGGAACTTTGTCGATCACCATTTGGAAGCCGTAACAGGCATTTGAAAACACAAGTTTCCAGCGGCTATCCAAGTGCCAGGTGGGATGTGGCAAGAAGCAGTCCTGGCCGTAAACATTGGCACTAGTAGTAGCTGCACATGTGCTCCCTACTGCACTGTGCTCCCTTACTTTGGTGTACACAGGGTGTGTGTGATGACCTCAGTCGCATCAAACGGGCAGTGAGTACAGCAGTACGATAGCTTATGGAATCAGCAACTCACGCCCTTTGAACAAGCACAGGCAGCCCAAAGCTTGACTCCTGCTGCACTTGGCAGCCTACAGCTACAAGGCAACTACTACAACAACAATAGCTCATCATAAGTAACTTGCTCGTCTGCACTCACACTCCGCTGCACACAGAGCGTGTGTGATGTCATCAATATCATGAAACAGGCAGTGAATACAGCAATGTGATAGCTTATCAAATCAGCAACTTCCAACCTGAAACACACAGGCAGCCAAAATCGTGACTACTGCCATGCTCGGCAGCCTACAGCTACAAGGCAACTATAGCAATAATAGCTTACCAATAGTAGCTTGCTCGACTGCTCTCAAACTCCAGTGTACACAAGGAGTGTGTGATGTCCTTGATGGCATCAAGCGGGCAGTGAATCCAGCAGTATGATAGCGTATTAGGAGAGCAATATCTGTCTTACAACAGCACGGGCAGCCGAAATCTTTGACTACTGCCGCACTCGACAGCTAACAAGTACAAGGCAACTACTACGACATTAACAGCTTACCAGTAGTAACTTGCTCGTCTGCTTTCAAACTCCAGTGTACACAGGGAGTGTGTGATGTCCTCAATCGCATCACAGAGGCAGTGTGTGAAGTCATAGCTTGGATAGATGCACCACTTGTCACCAGCCATGGGATGTTCCACGTACTTGATCCTGCAGCAATAAGCAACAAAGGGAGAGAGTGTGTGAGTGTGTGACTGTCTTTGAGTGTGAATGTGAGTGAGTGCGTGTGTGTGGACAAAGCAGTGTGCGCACTCAGTATGTGAATTCACTTCTGGGGTAGATAAACCAATTATCGCTAAGCTTGGGACGCCATACAGACTGACCCTGCAGTATACAGCAGTACCACGGTCGTTTTTCAAAAGAATACAGTACGCACAGGCTATGTGCACAGTCATAAGTGGGGTAATGCACCACCTGGCATCATCAAAGAAACTGCTCTATATATGTGACCCTGCAACACAAAGCAGTGACTAGATTGCTTGTTTGACCATCAATGATGCGCACAGGCAGTGCGTGAAAACATCTCCAAGTTAGCTTAATGAGTCACAGCAGAACAGATGCCTTACCTATATGCTACACTGTCCCACATGTTGGGGTTCTCATTCTTATAGTCCATCTTCATGCGTAGAATCGCCTCCCCCTCCTTGTAAAACCTCTTACTTGTGCAATACATAGTGGACAGATAACAAAACACGGACCGTCCTGCAGTTCCCTACTGGCCGATTTGGGCAACGGAAGTCCTGCAGTTGGCCTTTTCAAGCGTCATCGCTGATCTGATGCCCAAAATGCCTTACCTATAAGCTACACTGTCCCACATGTTGGGGTTCATGTTTTTGTAGACCATTTCATGCGTAGAATCGCCTCCCCTTCCTTGTACAACCCCTTACATGTACAACACATACTGGGCAACATAACACAGACCACCCTGGACTCCCTTACTGGCCAATTTGGGCAACGAGTTTTCTGCAGTTGGCCTCTACACACGTCACAATTGGCCTGATGCCTTACCTATATGCTACACTGTCCCACATGTTGGGGTTCTCATTCTTATAGTCCATCTTCATGCGTAGGATCGCCT
>NSMO01003735.1:0-12350 GCA_002588565.1 Coelastrella sp. UTEX B 3026 | reverse complement strand
AAGACAGACACAAACTGGTCTAGGGCTCGCAAGTCAAACTGGTCCAGAGCTCGCAAGTACTACTACTACGAACCCCAGAGGCTTGACTATAACGCTTTTTGCAAGTCCAATCTGTCTCATGACCACGGTTGCTCATAACAAACACACACCACAGTACCTCAGCCAGTCCCACCTTGTACTGCCATAGCTGGCGTCCAGTCTATGCCTATCAGCCGGGCATATGGTTGACTAGATGTGACGTAAGCTGCGTACAGTGCTCCAGCAGTGATGGGGGCGTCATCAGTGTACTCAGCTTCACCAGTCACTTGGAGTTCACCACCATCCTGTAGACAGCAGGTCACAGGCACAACACACACATGTTGACAAAGGACACAAGAAGCCTGTATGATGAGCCCCAGGGTTGTGGAGTTTTTGAGTTCGGTGGGAGAGTTGAAGGGAATGCTTGCGCATGCCTGTTGTGCACAATGGCCAGTCACAATCAGTGGACTGTTATGCTGCCACAAGGCAAATGGGGCAGGCTGAAGATGAAGGTGAAAATGGTCTGGGCAACTTGTCAAGCCAGCTGCAGTTCAAACTGCCTGCGGGCTTGCCTCTAAACCAGCAACTGACAAGGAAAGTGAAAACCTGCTGCACTGCGAGCATACACACAATCAGACTATAATATGTCCAACACACCGTGATAGCACGGATTCTGACAACCTGGTGGACACAAGACAGCTGTGTTCAACAGTTTCACCGCATTTGCCAAGGACCTCACCTTTGGTGTTGGCCAGTACAGAGGTGGTGCTGCTGTCATGTCCACGGGAAGGTCCTGACTGCCACGAGCAACAATACTGTCACTGCTCAGAGCTGACACTGCTGATGAACGCAGCTCAGCAAGACATGCGGGTGTAACGGCAAACCGGCCAAGGGTAGCTCCCGTCTTTGTTAATGTTGCTGCTGCCTCTGCTGTTGCTGTGCCAGGCGCTGTCTGCTGGTGGTCTAGATCTTGCAATGGTAGTACTGTGGCCAGCCCCTTCAGCAGCAGCGCAGGGCCCACAGACCTGCACCACAGATACAAGGTACAAGACACATGTCTCAGTCGGTTATGGTGCTTGGCGCTGGAGCAGTAGTTGCCTTGGCAGCATGTCTCCATCACATGCCAGGCAAGCCTTTGTATGCATAGCAAGTAGTCAGAGGAAGCCCAGGCCGGGCTACAGAACAGGTTCCTAATCGCGGTTTCAGTCAGGTATACGTGACAAAGTCATGTACATGTATGTTCAGCACGGAGGATTGGTTGGGAAGGCTGAAGTTGACTGCTATTAGTGACTTCCATGGAACTTGTCTCCACACTCAAAGCGTTACATTAGCGACCGGGGTTAACGTCCCCCGTCATCATCAGGCAGTAGACAACTGAGAGTACAAGTACTCCAGGATCCTTGTACTGGTGCAGAAGTGGCACATAGGGAATGTCCAAGCTTAGTGATGTGCAGTGTCAGGTGCCTGGCCCTGGTGGCAACTGGACATGCTGCCGACATGTACAGCCTGTTACGTCAGCACACACAGGGCCTACATGGGTTACAGCTCACGCAGGAGGCCATGCTGTGGCGTGTCTCACCTGACGTAGTCAGCCATTCTGCCAGCAGGATGGATGTCTTGCAGCAGCAGCTCAGGCAGCCTGCTCAATACACCACACCATGCTGCTGCAGCACTGCCAACACCCTGCTGCTGCTGCTGTAAGGCTTCCAACACTTCTGCCTCAACGTGTGTGGCCCTGCTGCAGACCCACACACCTTCATCGCTGTTGCTGCTGCTGTTGCAGGTCTTGACCCCTTGCATTGCCTGATATGTTCCTACTGCAATGCGCAAGCTGTATTGCTGTCCCCCAGTCGCTCCCTCTGCTGCTGCTGCTGTTTGGCTATCCAGCCAGCAGCACATGTTGATGACAGCGTGCTCATTAGCATGCCTGTGAGGTGACAGCTTATGTGACCACACCCTAGGCAGGGTGCAGGCGTCTACACTGCTGGTGCTGGCATCAGCATCCCTGCTGCTGCTGGTGGATGCTGCTCCTAGAGGTAGAGGCAACCTCACTGCGGTGATCAGTGCACTGGTACGCAACTGACTGATGAGCCTAGCTGTATCTGTATCTACATGCCGTTGGTCTGTGCGACCACTGCTGTTGCTGATGCTGCCTGTGCTGCTGCCAGCAGCCATGTACCTTTCCACAGACATCCAGGTTGAGTTGTTGTGTATATCAGTTAGCTGCAATTCAGCGCCTGCATGAACGCAAATGAGAGACAACAATTCGAGCAGTTCTGTTATGTTATGTTCTGACGTGACCACAGCCAGCTTGTGAGATTGAACTTCTTCCGACTGTGTCAAGTTGCTAGCTAACCATGAGCATAATCCTGCCCATGCCACAAATAAATCAACCTGTCTGCCGCAAGGCTGCAGCATGCAATTGTGAGGCTAGAAAGCGCAAGTCCAATTGAAGGAAACTCCCCAAGAGCCTTTACGTCTGTGGCACCACAGCACACACACTCGTTGCTTCCCAGCAGTACAAATTGTCTGAGCAAGCTGAAAGGCTGACATGCTGACCCCCTTGCTGCTACTGCTGACTGTTTAATTCTCTTACAAACTGCCACCATGATTGAGTTGGGCCCTACAGCCGTGAAAAGTGCCAAAACAAAACGTGTGTGCGTGTGTATGCTCCTACCTGCTGCAATCATAAATGGCAACAGATCAGATTCCAATCCTTGACTCCTAGCTAATACAAGGTGACCTCCGAGTGTTGATGCATTACGCACCAACGTGCCGGCAATACGGGACAGATGGGCTACCAAAAATGACAGATTCTGGGCATACTGCTGCTGCCCTGCAGCTGACTGGGCAGCAGCAAGGTCTTTTAGAACCCTTAAGATCTGACTGATTGTGACACCGGCACCAGCTAGTATGTGGGGTGCTGCGGCAGGGGCTTGCTTATTGCATTCAAGTTCATTTTGGCTGGCGTCGTGTGACATTGCACAGCCACCAACTGATAGCTGCTGCAATTCTTCTACATGTTTCATGACAATGCACACTGATTTGGGCAACTCCTGCCACTGCTGTTTGTATATCCCAGCTCCAGTGTTGCCTGCCAACAGATGCACAGGGACACCTGCTGCTGCCGCCGCTTGCATTGCAGCAAGCAACTGCTGCAGCGTCCTGGGCACAAGGAAACTGCCAGGATGTAGGTGCAGCAATGCAGTATCAAACTGCTGCTGCTGCTGCTGCTGGTCCTGCTGCTGGTCGCCGGACATATGCTGTTGGGTTTGCTGCTGTTGAGGACGCTGCTTCCTGCAAGCTGGTGTGAGCTGCTGCTGGTTGATAGGTCCCAGCTGATCAGGGTTCAGGGAATGCAACCCCAGGTCCTCAATGTCAACGTCACATGCAAAGCTCTGCAGCAGTAGCACATGCAGCTTGATTAACCTACTGTGACAGCTAACACAATACAAAGCAGCCATTGTGTATCAGCAGAGCAGATGTCGTCTGTAAAGTGCACAGGCAGTGGCGCTGTCACCCTTGTCCTGATTATGATGGCACTGCAGCGCCAGTAATGCTGAGCCGAGCGAGACCCTCCTACAAGGGATTAAGTGTCAGGCGCAGGGCGATGTAGTCATGGCCAAAGGCGGTGCTGCTGTTTGAAGCACACACAGGGGCTAGGACAGACAGCAGCAAACATCAACATATGCAACACACCTGTTTGACAACCCCTCCACCCCCACCCCCCACCCCCACCCCGACACACCTTGACCATATCAGCCATGGACCTCCAGCCAGTACACCTGCATAAGTTGCCATCGAGTGCTGACAGCAGCTCAGCAGCTGCGGGCCCTGCTGCAATGCCAATGCTGCTGTCACTGCCATCACCATTGCAGCCGTCGACTGCTGCAGACAAGCCATGCTCACGGTTCTGATTACATGCAGCAGTACCAGGTGCGGCGCCGTTCATGGTGTGGTCTGGGCACCTTTGCACGTTGCTGTCAGGTACTGAGGCTGCATGTGGCTTTGCTGCTGCTGCTGCCAGTGCTGCGTGACATGATATGGCGATGCCCGGGGAGCAGAAGCCACATTGTGTGCCGTGGAAGCCAGCAAGACGTTCTGCAGGTACACAGGTCACAGCAGGTGCGCTGCTTACACGGCTGCATTCAGGAGAAGTTGAACAAACTCTCCTCCACAAAACAGGCCAAGCTTCGCAAGTTGGCCTGCACAGCAGTGCCCAATGTACACTGGATCTCATCACTGCCATGACACGCAACTGACCTTACAACGGTGTCTGTAACATGCCATGACATCGACAGGTCTGATGTGCCCGTGCAGCCTGGCAGGTACTACACTGCAATCAGGATAAGGGTCTAGGGTGAACCCTGAAGCATGGGTTTTGTTTGAAACCCCTGCTTTAGGGTTCACCCCAAACCCCTGCTTCTCGCTGTCTCACCTTGCACCTGATGCAGTCCTTGTCGTGAGTTACCAAGTCCCTCAGCAGTGATCACTGACATACCGGACAATGCACCCACTGGCAGCAAACAACTGTTGACAGCAAGCACACACTCCTCGCCTGCAGACGGAAGCAATAAACTTGAGATATCGCTCGTAGACTTTATCAATGGCTTCACAACTTGTATCATGTTGCTCCTTGATAATCGTGCCAGATGTGCCGGTGCACAGGCACATGATGTGTTCATGCCCAAACCTGTGCTCAGTCCTGTGCAGCCCTGGGCCTTCCAAGGTCTCAAACAGCACGCAGTCATTCTGATACAGCTACCAATGGTCGTGTGCGTATACACGATGAGCATGATGTGGTCAAGAGCTGCCTTCTGGACATACCAGTTGCTGCATTCTGCTGCACCACTTCCACAGCACAGGCGCCACATCCGCCCTCATTGCAGCCAACTTTGACGCTCTACAGTAATCAGGCCGGCAGAGGTTGAGCTCAATGCATAACTGTCAGAGGGCCAAGAAACTCTGGGAACAACAGGTGTGCACAAGGTTGGCAGCAAGTCCTCCAACAGCTGTTGTGCTCATTGCCGAGCCACGATGCTAATCACAGCAGGCATGAAAGCAACCGGCTATGCAAGTGAGCGAAGACAAACCGCAGGCCCTGGGCAGCTAGTTCTTGTGGTTGGCACCTTGCAATGAGCGAACTGCCTGATGTACTCTGCCGCACTCAGGTGCTGCTTGCCGGGGTCAATGATTGTTTGATTTCCATTCAAGATGAACGTCCGAGCGGACATCGTGTCCCTAGTAGCTTGTTGGCTCAGGTACGGTCCACAGCACACATGTGGTGAAGTTCGTACAGGGAAAGTTGTTGGCACGCAGACCACGATATGTCCTCGGACACGCTAACAACCGAGTCGTGTCCATACACCTGGCTTCAGGAGCCTATGCCGACAATGCAGGATCAACTGTTCTCCGTTTGTGACCAACGTGTGAGAACAACAGGGTGCAGTGAGAAACGCCACCGACAGATGGCCCTCAATAACCCCGGTTAATCGCGCTGCCAAAAAGGCAGAGTACTCTGATCATTCTCAGCTATCAGCACCACGGGGTCATCAGCAACCATCGGTGGTTTAGCTGCTTGCAAGCCAAAGTCCGTCAACCGTGGCAGCCCCCTGCTTGGTTCACCTTGACTTCTGCTGTCACTGTCGGCATCCTCAATAAGCTGCAATGGGCCACCTTTACGGGGCAGTACTGCATGTGTCACTGACTGTGCTGTCGCTTGGTGCTCCTGCTGGCCATTTTGCAGCTGCTCCAAATGTACCGAAGCCAACGGCTGTGAAGCCACTGGCCCCTCAAAGTCCTCCATTCCAAGCTGTCCCCTCGGACTGTCTGGAAGGCCTGCATGCCTACTGCCATGCAGCCGTTGCATATCTGCCTGTTCAGGGACCCCGTTGGCAGGCCAGCCTGCTGATTCTGCGACTGCTTGTGCTGTACCAGCTGTGCCATCTGCTACAGCTGCAAGCTGCTCGCCTGCATGAAGCTCAAGCTCTCCTTGGGACATCATATCATGCGCTTGTGGTTCAGCGGCTAGGACATGCTGTGCTAGTCTGAGCGTGTGCATACTGTCCTGTGCCTGCTGAAGTTTGCTGGCCTCATCAGCTGAGAAACTGCCAGGTGATAGCATAGTCAGGGAATACTCTGCCTGCTGCTGTTGCGGCTGCTGCTGTTCTTGCTGTAACAGCGTCGCAACATGCACTACTTTGGCATCCTCCTGCATGTCATCAACCTGCATGTGATCTGCATGCACTTGCTGTGTACTACATGGTGCTTCTACACAAATCCGGCGTGCTACAGCAGCTGCTTCTGCTGCTGACAAGGCCTCTACTGGATGCTGGTTGGCTTGGCCTATGCTGCCATCACACAGGTCCATGTCCACTGGAGTGTGTGATTGGTGATGCCTCCTGCCATTTGGAGCTTGAAACGCTGGCACAGCTGCAGCAGGGATCAAGTCGTCTTGTGGAGAAGCAGCACGGTGTCGCTGGCCGTGTTGCTGCGGCTGCTGCGGCTTGATCTCCACTGTGCTGACCATGTGAGAACCGGGCTGCTGCTGCTGCTGTTGCTGATGATTGTGATGTGCTAGTTGCTGCACATGCTGCCACTGCAGGAGGTCTGGCAGCGAGCTCTGCTGCACCCGTTGCAGCAGCTGCTTTGACAGGAGAGGTAGAACCTGCTGCTGGTAACGTTGTAGCAGCAGAAGCAACAACAGCTGCTGCACCAGGTTGGTTGCAGGCCAGCAAGCTACTGCTGCTGGACCCCATTGGTGCTGTACTGCTGACCTGCTCACTGCACCACAGCTGCAGGTTGCCAGTAGGTGTTTGGCAGTGGCAGCTGCAGCAGCTATATCATGCAGTCGTGCATCTGTAGCTGCGCCATCAGCTGCCTGGAAGCTGTTTTGGTCCAAGCCTTGTGCTGGCTGCCGAATGTATTGTGCTGCACATCTGGCACAGAAGGTGCATCCACACTGAGGACACCGTACAAGCTGCAAGGCATTCACCGGCTGCAACGCAAAGCTGCAGGTACACACAACTTGTCACCGTCGGTTGTGTGCATGGCGCGCAAACCATGAGGCAGCGCGATGAAGTGCGGTTTTGGGGCAGCAACCAGGACAGAGCAGCAGGGAAGGGTGCCTCACCTATAACAGAAGTAAAACCACCTGCAGTCTGGGCATGTGGTGCCCTGCTGCTGTTCAGGCCCGCCAGTCCAGGCCACCTCAGTGGGTTCTATGACATCTTGAAGAGAAGGGATATCCAGCTGCAGCGCTCACGCACTGTCAGGGTGCCGGACTAACTACAGGGCAGCTGCTGCCTGTGCAAGGCCATGGTGGCCGCTCAACATAGCCTGCTACTAACCTGCCAGCCATCCATTCAGACAAGTGGAATAACCTCGTTAGCCTCCAAGAGTACGCGATCCCGGACAGCGCAAGCACTTGCGTAGAACAGCCAAGGTGCCAGGATCAACAGCAGTGAACAGTTTCGAAAGTGCCGGCCTGCGAAAGAGTCACCACTATTGTATAAACACCAAACGTTACGCACCTATACAGTTCAGAACAATACTACGCGTCCCAGGGGCACCTGCACAGCATTGAAATTCGCACAGTGTCACACCTGTGTTATGAGCAGTACCGGCAACTGGCTGTGGTGCGCACAGGCGCACACCACCAACCCAACGCGGGTTGTTTTGTGGTGTCACCAGTGTCGCTACTTCAAGCTGCCATTGTGGGGCTCCAGCCTTCCCCCTTCCTGTGCACTTGCTAGACTTCTTGTTCATCTGAGCTGTTTTTAATACACTTGGTGATAAGCGGATCAACGGCTTGCATCGGCAAACACGATCAGATGAAGATAGGGGAGTGAAGGCGCAGAACAGCAGCATGTTCTTGTACAACCTCACTCTCAGCAGGCCTTCGGGCATTCAGGTGACTCTATTCTAGGCCCTATGGCTGCGCACATATACAGCGCGGGTATGGGCTTCCATGCCAACGCTTCTTGACTCTGCTGCAGTGTGCCATCTATGGCAACTTCTCTGCCCCCAAAGCACAGGAGATCGTGGTGTCTCGGGGTCGCATCCTGGAGCTTATTAGACCAGGGGATAATGGCAGGCTGCAGGTCATCTTGTCTACAGACGTGTTCGGCTGCATCAGGTCTCTAGCAGCTTTCAGGCTTACTGGTGCCCAGAGGGACTACATCATAGTGGGCTCAGACTCGGGCAGAATCGTTATTTTGGACTATAACAAGGACAAGAACCAGTTCGTCAAGGTCCACCAAGAGACATTCGGCCGCTCAGGGTGCCGCAGGATAGTGCCTGGGCAGTATGTGGCAGCAGATCCCAAGGGCAGGGCATGTATCATAGGCGCCCTGGAGAAGCAGAAGTTTGTATATGTGCTGAATCGTGACAGCGCAGCAAACCTCACTATTTCCTCGCCGCTGGAGGCCCACAAGAGCCACAACATCGTGTTCCACATGTGTGCGCTGGATTGTGGCTTTGACAACCCCATATTTGCAGCCATTGAGCTCGATTACTCTGATGCAGACCAGGTGATCAAGGGTGCAGGAGGGTAGCAAGCAAGGACCAGCAGCAATACCACAGTGCAGCAGTCTGTATAACAGCAGCAGGACTTGCAGCATGTCTGACAACGTGCAGGAGCCGCAGATATAGGATCAATGAGACGCAGATTGCACTGCTGGCAGGGCAGAAGTAGATTTGTCAGACATATGCAGCTGTGGCTCCAGCGTCAGCAGCAGCTGATGCTTTTCCCAGCCCAGGCAAGGAGCAGTATGCAAGTGGTCAACGACTGCAAGCAGTGGAGTAGCAGGTGGTGATGCACATCATCTATGCAGTTTTGCAGGCCTGGCACCAGTGCACAGCAGGCAGGTGCTCCAACACCATCTTGTTATTGTGCAGGACCCATCTGGTGATGCTGCCGCTGCTGCTCAGAAGCACTTGACGTACTACGAACTTGATTTGGGCTTGAACCATGTGCTGCGCAAGTGGAGTGACCCTGTAGACAACGGCGCCAACCTGCTGATTCCAGTACCTGGCGGCGGTGATGGACCCAGTGGAGTGCTGGTGTGTGCAGAGAACTTCCTCATATACAGGTGATCACGGCAGTTGTATGCTGCATTGGGCCAGCCACTCTTACACATGTGTGGCGTCAGCAACTGCAGCAGTCAAATGGAGGTCGCACTTGGTCATTGATGGCACTGTCTGCTGGGTTTTGATTTGCCGCTGCTGGACCTGTGTGTCGTCTGCCCACCCTGCTACACATGTTCGCCGGTTTCTACAGCCTTACCAGTTGGTTGTGGCTACAAGTGTGACACATCATGCAAGATGGCTGCTGCTAGGGTTGACGACCTGACAAGCGGCGACAGTCAGTTCAGTAAAACTCATAAGCACGTGCGGCAGGTTTCAGGTTGCTTACACCATGCTTATACAGCTACTGTATCCTGTATATGATGCTGTGTATATGATGTGATGGCTATTGTTTGACCTTGTGTTGCTTCTGGCCCCCTGCCTGCAGACATCAAGGTCATGATGAGGTGCGCACAGTGTTGCCACGCCGTGAGGACCTGTCAGGTGACCGCGGAGTGCTCATCGTGTCGTACGCAAGCCATAAGAAGAAAGCATACTCTTTCTTCCTGCTGCAGGCAAGTGGCTGAGACAGCTTGGTTGCATTGCATGTGGCAGCCGTGCTGGAGTAGTTGGGCTGCGTCTTGTCTGTGGATGCAGTATGGCAGTGAGCAGGGGTATTATTGGTGTACCTGTGTACGTGTATGCTGCTATCAACAGTCATGCACGGCGTTTGCGCGCTCCTGCATCTATGGTTCTGCCACAGGCTACACCTACCATGCATACCTACGGGAACTGGCTGCACCTACCATGCATTCTGAGCCCGGGCGGCCTAACAAGCCGATGGCCAATTGCGTTGATACTGGTTACCTTAGCACCTGCATCCCTGCCAGGTCATCGTTTCTGCAGATGATGCTTTGTTGGCATGTTTGTGATGTGTGTGTGTTGTGTTCCTGCAGAGTGAGTATGGTGACATCTACAAGGCCACGCTGGTGTATGAGGGGGAAACAGTCACAGAGCTCAAAGTGAAGTACTTTGACACTCTGCCTGTCTGTGTCAGCCTGGCAGTGCTCAAGACAGGCTTCCTCTTCACAGCCAGCGAGACAGGCAACCATGCCCTCTATCAGTTTGTGGTAAGTCTTGGGTCTGAGGCTAGGAGATGCTCGCGAGCGGTGCTAGATCAGTTACACATGGCTTGCTTGCTGCATGGCTGATGCAGCGTTGGAGAAGCAGAGGTTGCAAATGGGATTTTGCTTGCAATGCCTGGGCGAAATGGTCTTGTTTGGTAGTATCATGCTGCCTATCCCTGCACAGTAATTTCCTTGCATTTCCTTGGGTGTGATGACGCCACACTTTGCCTCATACTTCGCTGAAAGCCTCGTTTGGCCATGAGGAGAAACAAGTGTTAGCACTGACCCAGTTTGCCATGTACATCGCTAGTTGAGTGTCCCATAGTAGTCCCTGTACTGTCCTACCCTACCACACTGCATGTGGGCATAAAACGTAGCATGGCACGTTTGTCATCTGTTCTGCATTTGCCCTGGGCACTTTGCATTGCAGTTGGCATCTGGCATCCAGTGTCAGGTGTCAGATGTCCACACCTCAGCTGTGTATGTACTATGTGCTGCTTCAGTCCTGTGAGATTGGGTGAGAACAAAGCTGAATGTGTTCAAATGTTGAAACGTGCTGCTGGACATTCAGGGTACTGGTGAAGATGATGAAGATGTTGAGAGCAGCAGTGCCACACTGGTACAGAGTGAGGAGGGGTACAGCCCCGTGTTCTTCACACCAAGACCACTCAAGAACCTGGTGCTGGTAGATGAGATGCCCAGTCTCATGCCTCTCATCGGTGGGTTTGGCAAGGATGTGCTCAGCTGTTAAGGTGGTGTGTACGTGCAGCAGAAGCTATCAGCGTGGCCGTTGCTGTGGGCTTACCGTATATAGCACATATGCAGAGGTGATGCAGAGGTTACTGGACATCGTAGGCAATGGAGGTTAGCCTTGGTTGTGATTGTTATCGAAGACTGGGCAATACCTAGGCCGCAGTTTCTGTGATCATCTTGCCTTGAACTTGCCGGTTTGAGTGTGTCCTTGCCTGCTTGATGCACGCACATTATGCTGGGGGCGTACTGTCGTGTAAAATCATTCAGATTCACCAAGTGCTGATCTGCTGTGTATCATAGTGTTACTATGTGTGCTGATCCCTATGCCGTTACTGTCCTGCTGCAGACATGAAGGTTGCCAACTTGTTAGATGAGGAGATCCCACAAATATATGCACTGACCGGCAGGTGCGCGGCACCAAGCAACACAATGGTTTGGTTTTCTCTTGCCTTTGGGCTCTTGTGATGTCTGTTGGTGGAGTAGACATGTTAGTGAATAGTGCTACCCACAAGTGATGCTTTGTGATCACAATGGATGAGAGTCTATTGTTGCGCCTCTATTGTGTCTGAGCTGAATTGACAGAGGTCGCACTTGGGTTTCCTTGGGTATGATGATGCCACACTTTGCCTCATACTTCGCTGAAAGCCTCTCTTGGCCATGAGGAGAAACAAGTGTTAGCACTGACCCAGAAAAGACAGATTTGGACTGAGGTGTTGCACTCTGATGGTAACACGGTGACTGGCATCTTGTCACTAGCCAGAAAGACCTGTCGCCACAAGCTTTTCAGTTCTCTTTACCTGTCACCTGTATCCCTTGTTGTTCTGCAGGGGTCCTCGGTCAGCACTTGCTGTGCTGCGTCCTGGCCTAGCAGTGTCAGAGCTGGCTGTGTCGCCACTGCCAGGCGCACCAACTGCAGTCTTCACCTTGAGAGCACAGCCGGTAAGCAAGGCCTGAGTGATACTGCTATACCTGGGGGGGGGGGGGGCCAAAGCCACTTGGTTCGCACCTCGCCACACCAGGTTTTGACGGGGTTTGCTCACTAAAGCTTGTGAGCAGCTACCAGATATGATTCCAACTACTCTACCGGTGTGTCAGCCAGCTCATACGCTCTCATGTTTCCTGTGTTTTGTTGTCCTGCAGGGTGACGAGCAGGATGGTTTTATTGTTGTGAGCTTCAGCAATGCCACCCTGGTGTTTGAGATTGGTGAGGAGGTGAAGGAGACTAGTCAGAGCGGCTTCCTGGCCACTGTAGCAACACTACACACACAACTGCTGGAGGATGGATCGATACTGCAGGTGGTTACTCATTACGCAGCGGGATTGTGCTTGGGGAAGCTTGAGGAGGAATCTCTGGGCACAGAGCAGACTCTGCAGGAGGTGGTGGAT
>NSMO01003729.1:9617-22599 GCA_002588565.1 Coelastrella sp. UTEX B 3026 | reverse complement strand
CTGTGCAGGTTGATCTTCTGCTGCTGCTGCCGCCACTGCTGCTGCGTCAGCAATAGCATCTGCAGCAGCTTGACTAGTCCTTAGCAGTCCAAACAGTACATTATTATGTAAGCTGCAAGCAACCGGGCGGCTGGCTGGCAGTGGTCTTGCCGCAGTTGGCTGTGCCTGCTGCTGCTGCCATTGCTGCTGCTGCAGCAGCAGCTCCTGGAAGGGCACTTCGCCGCCTGTAGACCCACATGGCATTGTATCCTGCTGCTGCTGCTGCTGCTGCTGCGGTTTTGTTACACAGCCTAGGACTGTTTTATCCGGGAATGAGTTACAGACCAGTAGCAGGAGATGTAGGTCTGCTAAACCGCAGTCTACAGCTGCTGCTGCTGCTGGTATCTGAAACTGAACCGTGCTGCTGCTGCTGCCGCTGGGCAGAAGCCAGGGCTCTTGCTGCTGCTGTGCATTGTGCTGTGCATTGCTACTGCTGTCAATGTGCTGTTGATCTGAAGCAGGATCTCCACAGCTGCAAACACTGGTATGGCACGTGCATTCCTGCTGCTGTTGCTGCTGCTGTTGACTGCTGGACAGCGAGTCCTGCTGCACTGCTGCTGCTGTTGCTGCTGCTGCTGGGGCTGCTGGTGTATGAAGCAAGGCAGCAGCCAGAGGCTTGTACCCCTGCAGGTGCAAGCATCACAGTAGCACAGTAGCTTGAGACATGCAAGTGAATCATCTGAATGGAGGTGTCAATCAATGTCTTGCCCAGCAATAGCTGCAATGTTCTTTAATGCAATGCACAAACAAAGCACTTTGCCAGAGCAATATACCACAAACAATACAAGTGTCACTAGGTTTCTGTGTCACCATAGTGACCTAGCACATAACACAATGCCACTCACGCTACAGCTCTGTGTGTGCTGTGTGGCTTGCAGGAACAGCGACCGCCAATGAAAATGGTCCAGTGACTCTCGTACTCGTGTGACGTCTTGTTGTGATGTGTACATCCGCGGCTCGCATACTGGGTACTTCTCGAACCAGCGCATGACTTTCAACATAGCAAACCGCATAAATCTTGAACAAACAATTGATTCCAATCACCAACAGCATTGTAAGAGGTATCCTCATAGTACAATTGTGCTCACTCACCAATTGAGTTTGCTGTTCAGCAACCGACTGCATCAGGACCGCCTCCGCCAATACAGCAATGACAGAAACTGCTGTGAAATAGGGTGCTTCAGCTTCAACATCATCTTTACCATCTGCTCCTACTGCTGCCGCTGCTTCAGCTGCAGCATCCTTTCTACCGTCTGCAGCTCCGTGGTTGGGGTGCAGCGAGCTGATGCACCTCCCAGCATTCTGACCACCAGATGGTCCTGCTGCTGCTTTGGTAGCACCTGCTGGAGCTGCTGCTGCAGCTGCATAACTACTGCTCTGCGGTATTGATGCTGCAGGATGCATTGATGCAGCTCCCGCGGAGGTTGTGATATCGTACTGTTCAGCTGTCCCTGCTGTAGCTGCTGTGCAGACAGCAGTTCCTAGCTGCAGCTGCAGGAGGTCATAGGTGCCAGACACGTCAGCATCGGCGCCAGGCGCTACGCGCTGTGCTGGAGCAGCTCGAGGCCTACATGTGGTCATAACGAAGTATAAGGATACAAAAGTGATGTGCGAAAGATGCATGCTGTGTGTTACTGCTTTGCACTCTGTTGTATGTGTGCCAGCGGGATTGCAACAATTACGCAGAGCGAGTATGCTGCAGGAAGGTTCTGGACACTAGCAAACGTATCAGGCCCTTATTTGAGCTTGCCATCGCATACAAAGACTCCAACAGATGGGCATGCTGTAGCTGCTTCTGTTTCAACTGTTGTATGGCTACGAGGTCAGTGCTGCACGCCAGTTTTGACAGCTGAATGCTGGGTAAGGTAGTGCCGTGCTTACCTGAGGCTCTGCCTGGCCGCTGCAGCTGCTCCAGCAGTAAGCGCGTGATTCCGAGGAAGGAATGGTTTCTGCAGCAAGGCCAGTTTGAAATTGCGTGCGGTGCAAGTGCCGCTTGCGTCTTTATATCATGCAACAGTGTAATCTGAAAACGCCTGCTCTCTACTGACCTGCCTGGCAACACGTTCCGCCAGCTGACGGTAATGGCCGATGGCATCCTTGACATCCTGCCAGTCTTGACCTTGCAGTATCTGTAAGTCCAGCATCTAGCACACGTTGGAGCAATCAAACACATTCTACTCCACCATATGCCAGCAGCCCCGCACTGCGTTTAATAGTCAGCAAAGTCAGCACAGCACGCCCCATGGGTACTTTGGGTACTATCACTTTCCAGCGTAACCCCCCCGGAGGCCACTAATATAGTATTTACTGCTGTGGAGGCAACTCATTTCTCGTGCCTATGAGCTTACACTGGGGCATAGCAGTCAAGGGTACCACCAAAGGTACCAGTTCAACCCTAACCCCTGTCAGCAACCTTGGTGCAACCTGTGAAGTTTTAGCTCATGCAACAGGAAATGCCGAGCAAATAGCTGTATACTGCTGTATTATACATGCAAGGGGCCGCCACCCGATGTATGCTTCTGCTCCTGCTTCTAGACTGCTCTGAACCGGTTCCCTCCGAAGGCTGGATCTTGCACCGAACATACCTGAATCGAAGCAGAACACTGTGGTACAACCTGTAAGTCGCCGTGTGCCCACTCGCAATGGCATGGCTAAATCTGTCCTGACGACTATAAGGTATGGCAATAAAAAAATGGTTCACAGCACACTGGACTTACTCTAGTAGCCGACTAGGAAGTGCTCTCCTGACACATGTAGGTCCTCGCAGCCAGCTTTGTTCACAAGCTATCCCGGAACAGTGTTTGCATTGGGGCAGTCTCTTTACAAGCACATATACTTCTGCCTTGGCATTCTATGTTGCTGGAGCTAAACTTAACATACTTCTGCCTCTGGTTCCTGCTTGTTTTTATAGTTCACAAACTGTTTATGTAGGTCCTCTCCTGACATGCATGGCACGACAGCTTGCCAGTGCTGGCATCTTCCATCTGTTGCATTGGCTCAGTCACTTTTACATGCAAGTGGGGACGCTGGCTGGCATTTGCAGTTGTTGAGGCAGTTCATAAACCCTGAAGGTGAGAAGGCCTAATGGCTGGAGTCGACTTTCAATGTGTGGGCATATCAGGAACAGTCACCAGCAGCACCACCGTGTGGTGAGATGCAGGCCGTGTTGAACTACATTGCTTCGTGCAGAGCTGTTGCTGTCAGTAAGCAGATGACAGCAGCTGCAGAAATTGGACACAATTGGACCCCCTCAGAGGTTCAGTGACATGTCACTCAGACCACTGAACCATGCAAACTTTGCTGCTGCTGTGGCATCTTCAAGACTTGAGGCATATGCGCCTTCAGATGCCACAGCAGCAGCAGCAGCAGCGGCGGCGGCGGCGGCGGCGGTGGTGGTGGCACGCTGAAGAGCTCTCGGATTCATGTACACATTCTGTGCTGCTGGCTGCCGGCTCTGAGTGTAAGATGCGCGGCCCAGGACTGCAATGGCACTGCCGCCACTAGGTCATGGGCGCAGCCAGCGACCACCACAGGGGCCGATGTCAGCCCTGTTGGGACAGTACCATTGTTGGCGGTAGCATTGATAAAGCTATGTGTTGGCGTTTGGTGCATTTTATGACGTTAAAACCCGTGGGTGCTGCATCCTATTGCTGCAGCTGGTCATGGAGATTACTTCAAGCAAGCAAGGCATGTTGGTGCTTGCTCTGTTTGGCCGCCAGGTCGATACATATGATCTCCAGGATATAATATTCAGTGGATAAACTGTGCCGCTTGCGCTGAGGCTCGGCGGGCCTGCCAATATTTCAGCAGTACAGGTCTACAGAAGCTGAACAGTTACTTGGATATTGTCTGGGGTCTCTGCACATGACTCAGCCCTAAGCGCCGAGCTAGCACCACACGACATTTGTATGTGTTTGTCCTCAAACGTACTTCGTTTCCAATAAAAAAGCTTGAGACTCATCGGCTGTGCTCTTGTTCTTTGCCACCATTGCCACTGTGTTCATCTTTAGCCCAGCAAATTGGTTTCTGACAATACAACGCTGTTGAACACGTACCAGCGTGATGCCGGAGCTGGCGGTGGCCGGGCCTCAATCAGAAGCGGCAGGTGGGCATCGCTGCTGTTCTCTGCCAGCCATGTCACTCTGGGGCTTCGCATAGCCAGTATAGCCCGCTTTCTCCTGTATTGCTGCTTTATCAGTTCCTGGCAACAAAGGTGATGCGGCCCTGAGTGCTGACGGGCCAGTATTGCTTGCTGCAGATGCACCCAGCACCAGCGGCAGACGAGTAGTAATATCTCGGCACGAGATACCTTTCGACCTACTTGTAGCACGTCACGATCCACGTAAAGTACCAACCAGCGCAGTGTGCGGCCCTAGGGAGCTCCGACAAGTCAGAAAAGATGCAGCTTGGGCCCAAAGCAGAGAACAGATGTTAGCAGCTGCAGCAGCTGGATTTCATTTGATGCTATTCGCGTGGAACTTGGCGTTCTGGGGATTCGAAGGCATGCCACCAGACAGGTGGGCGAACCATAGCGTTGAGTTACACAGGCAGTCAGCCCCGAGCCCGCTGTCAGCCTTACACAGCTCTGCTGCAGCAGCAGCAGTAGCAGTCGTGGTCATCTGCACAGCTAAAGCATATCCCAACAATAGCTGCAGATCCACGTAACACAAATCGCGAGCAGCATACGCGCGTTACCCACCGCTATGAACATACTGCACGTTTTGCAAATAGACAGCAGCACTTGCAGCTTTTGAGTTACATCATACAACAAGCAGCAGGTACAGCAGTGCAGGCAATCAGCTGGTGTGGACGCACATGCTGCCAGCAGCTTATGGTTTTTTTGCATGTCGCCTCCTGGCTCCAGCTGGCATTGTCTGTGGTGCGACACACACTATAGCCAACAATATGTGGTCCCAGCAAAGTTATGGGGGAGTTGCCCAATTGCATGTTGTGCAAAGTACAGACACAACTTTCATGACATTTTTAGTGTGACACATTTGATTGTAAGCCTACTTGTAGGATTCCTGTTTGCTGCATGACACTGTCATCGTAACACAGTCAACTATTGTACTTTTACTGTTTGCTGCAGGTACTGGCCAGACAACCTGCGGTTCAAGTATCGTATCGTACCCGGAAGATATGGAAATATGCACGGAGCAAAGAAGCTCTGGTATAGCTACCTGCAGAAGATAGAGGGGGCCCCACCAAAGTAGACATACTGGTTCTACTTCATCACAGCAGTGGCATTGGTTCGTGGTCGATTGGGTGTTGTACGAAGTGCAGCAGTGCAATTGCCGCAGCAGGCTGCAGGGGCTCGCTTGTGCAGCAGTAGGAAAGTGACTGAAACACATACTCGTGTAGGTGTGTTACATAGTTGCTGCAGTTGGCTTCCCAGCAGCAGTACTTGTCAGCACAGTAGTGTCAAAGACAGCAGGCATTTTTGTCTTGTTGCACGTGGTTTCGCCTGGCACCAAAGCAGCAGGACAGTAGCAGCAGTGCCAGCAAAGCAGACTCTGTGCTGCTAGAGCTCATTACAAGAGGCCAGGGGCTATTGATAGCCTGTGTCAATATATCCAGAACAGCTTAGGTCACACCACGAGCCCATTGGCATTGGCGGCCACAGCAGCAGCAGTAGCAGCAGCAGGAGGTGGCGACAAGGGCTTCGGCTGCAAGGGGCTTATATGGTTGGTGTAGGGTATCCACGTCACTTGGACCGGATGTAGTGATACATACAGGTTGTAGGTGGTGTAGCTGAAGCCCATGCAGCATTCAGGGGGCTCTGCAGTGCCTTTTGCCAGTGGTGAACAGTAGATGGTGTGGCTGGATGTTTTCTGAGCGCATCTCCTGTATAGTCTCGCTGTGCTTGGCTTTGAACTTGACTTCAAGTTCTGTCTCGGATGGTAATGCTGCTTTGAATGCTCAACCTCAAGCAAACCACAGCTCTCTCTGCCGCCAAGTGGCTGTCGGTCACGATGTTGGTGACCCTTAGAACCAGAGGTTGGATTCCCTCTTGATCATCACTGGCAGTCGGACTGCGCCCTTCGTCAGGCATGCATGTTTACAAGAAAAATAACTGTTTCCTACATACTCTTCGCTGTGTTGGGGTTTGGAACTAGACCTTTGTATCTGGATGCTGCTTGCACTGCTTGGTCAGGGCAACAGATGAAAGTTGCTGACCCTCCTTGAAGCGGGAGCTCAGCAGGCAGTTGCCGTACTAACCAAAGTGCCATAGTGTCCCGCTTGCTCTTGGGCACTAACATCAGTTTCTTTAAGTGCAGTTAGCTAGCATTCGTGTGCGCGCGTCTTGTGAAACAGTTGCCGCGACAACACGGAACACTTCTGGGATGGCATGTCCCGCCTGCATAACCGGCTCTCTCGACGAGGGCGAGCCCAAAGGCGTCGAAGAGACTCTGCTGCCCGATATAACTTGCTATGTCAGCAGGCCAGAACCGAGCAAGTCGAACGGCAACGCAGTAATCCTGGGTACTGATGTCTTTGGCCACAAGCTTATCAACGCTCGACTTATAGCAGACACATTCGCGCAGCAGGGCTATCTCTGCGTCATTCCGGATTATCTAAAAAACGACCCGATGAATATGGCCACGTTGGAGCTTATGGAGAGCGTTTCAACACGTTCATTGCTGGGCAAGCTAGCAGCATATCTGCAGTTGTTAGGGGCGTTGTTGGGCATGATAAGGTGGTTGAAACGGCACCCAGAGGCTCACGCGGTGGACGTAGTGAGTCAGCTATCGAAGCTGCTGCGGGAAAAGCAAGGCATCAAGAAAGTTGGATTCCAAGGGTAGGTCTGACTGTTAGTGACAGGTCAGTTCCAGTTTCACAGTATCAGTCCCTCCCCCCTCTCTTGGAACATAGGGACAACAAATTATGCTGTAATAGCACAGCTAAAAGCTGCCTCCAGCAGCAGCAAAAGTTGCCGCTGTGGCTGAAGCATGGGCTATGTATTGCAGATACACTATGTGGCGGGCGTCTGTTTGGTGGTTCCGGCTTCTGGCCGTACCCAGTTCCTACTGCTGTTTCCTGCAGGCATGCAGATCTCTTTGTAGTCGGGTTGTGATGGTTTCTCCATCTCAAAGGAATGCTTTACGTTTTTTGTCTGCATTTTGCTGGAAATTGTGTGTAATAACGATGATTCAACATGCACATGTTTAAGTACCTCTTCATGCTGTGATGCCCCAAACATCCCATGAACGTTTGCATATTGAATCATCGTTATTACACACAATTATGGGCCAGGCACTGTTATGGAGATTGCCAAGACGTGCTGGCCTATGCGCCACCAGCTTCGACCTGCATCTCACATAGCTGCCACAACTGTGATGATCACTTACATAAGTGGCATGGTTATATAATTATGTGCTGTATGTGCTGCAACAGGCTTCCGGGTACTGTTATGGAGGGTCAATGGGAATGCTGGCGTGTGCGCCAATGCGCCACAACCAGCAAAAGCTTCCTGCAACCAGCTTAATCCTGCCTATAACATCACTACTACCACAGATACAAGCAACATATCAAGATAAAACCTGCTTCGTGTGCTGTAACGGGTTTCCAGGCAGTGTTGTGGAGGGTCAGTGGGAGTACTGGCCTATCCACCACAAGCACACCTGCAGCCAGCATGGCGCTGCATCCCACATGGTCATCACCCACAGACGACAGCAACAGATTGATCCAATCAAGGGCCCTTGGATAAAATGTTTCTGCTGTGTGTGCTGTAACTGGCTTCCAGGTACTGTTCTGGAGGGTCAATGGGAGTGCTGGCGTGTGCGCCAGTGCTCCACAACCAGCAAAAGCTTCCTGCAACCAGCCTGGTTGCAGGATCAAGTTGATCCTGCCTATAACATCACAACTACCACAGATACAAGCAACATATCAAGATGAAATCTGCTTCGTGTGCTGTAACTGGTTTCCAGGCAGTGTTGCGGAGGGTCAGTGGGAGTACTGGCCTATCCACCACAAGCAAACCTGCAGCCAGCATGGCCCTGCATCCCACATGGTTATCATCGACAGACGACAGCAACAGATTGATCCAATCAAGGGCCCTTGAATCAAATCTTTCTGCTGTGTATGCTGTGACTGGCTTCCAGGTACTGTTATGGAGGGCCAGTGGGAGTGCTGGACTATGTGCCAGTGCGTCACAAGCAATCCTGCGGCCAGCCTGACCCTGCATCTCACACTTATAGTACCACAGATACAAGCAACATATTGGGTTGATCTGCTTCTGTATGTCCTGCAATTGGCTTCCGGGCAGTGTCACCGTGAAGGCTCTGTAAGACTGGTGGCCTATCTAACACAAGCAAACCTGCAGCCACCTTGACCCTGCATCCCACATAGTTAAGGTCAGGCATACGTAAATAAGGGGGGTGCTGGTTTTGTGACCCACACCCATCCGTTGAAGTCGGGACCTGTCCCAATGCAAAGCCCATTCCTCAAAGGCTGGGGTGACAGCAGGGTTTAGGGTTTAGTGACCAGTAACCAGTAAACCCCAGGCCAGGTTTTAGACCCTCTGTGAAATGGGGATGCCGCAATTGCCAGAAACTGGCCGAATGATATTCAACAGCACTTTGCCGGTGTGACGGAGTGAACATGCCCCACCACCTGCCAAAGTCCCAGGATATTCTGTTGTTCATTCGCGGAGAACCAAGGCCTAGTTGTTAAAAATAACAATTGCAGCATAGTAACAAAGCCGGGGGCAAGGATCTTGCAGAAAACAACAGCACCTGCTACTGCTGCACTGGGACCTTGGGCTTGTTCACTAGGGCAAGCCCTGCAAGGCTGAGCGGATTCTATATGGCCAGGGGCCTGCTATGAACGCTTTTATTAGGGCTGCTGGTCACTGCTCTACTGCTGTATGCCATCCTAGTTACAACCCACAGATGCCAACCCACGGACGTCAACCAACAGATTGATTTGTTTAACTTGAACCTTTCTGCTGTGTGTGCTGCGCCTTGCTTCCAGGTACTGTTATGGGGGGTCAGTAGGGGTGCTGCTGGGCTCCAAGCCTGATGTGGTTGATGCCATCAGTATTGCACACCCAGGCCTGGTGAAAGTGAGTATGCCGTATACAGCATGCAGTATGCAGTGTGCAGTACTACGGCAGAATTGATTATGCCATACACAGCATGCAGTACTACTGCGGTATGCAGCACTACTGCAGTATGCAGCACTACTGCGGTATGCAGCACTACTGCGGTATGCAGCACTACTGCGGTATGCAGCACTCCTGCAGTATGCAGCACTCCTGCAGTATGCAGCACTCCTGCAGTATGCAGCACTCCTGCAGTATGCAGCACTACTGTAGTATGCAGTACTTTGATCTGGGCGCATTAACGATGCAACACGGCAGCAGAAACAAGCACAGCCGCTGTCAGTGACGGCTGCCTCGTTCTGCCCACCAAGTGGTACCCACCGGAGAGGTCAAATTGGTTGCTGCTTATGAGCAATCAGTGCAACACAACGATCTGTGTGAAGCGCCATCACATCTGCTGCAGCACTTTGCAATTGCAATGGCACTGGTTTAGCAGGCCCAACGTATGCACAGCATACAATGGACAATGAACGATGCAGTGTTTGTTTAACCTGGAATTTTGTTGTCTTGTATACATATAAGCCACCCACCAGCCCAACTGGGCCATTACTCCATAGCCATCGGGCTCGCGCCAAATTTCAGAAGTTGAATTGTCTTGTATGTGCAGCTTGATGATATCAAGAAGATCACCGTGCCGATGCTGTTCCTCTGTGCTGAGAGTGACTTCACATTTGGTGCTAAGATACGCACCCTGGCCATGAAAGCTATGCATGACAAACAGCCAGGTGAGCTTTTTGGCACCACGTAATCAGATAAAGTCGTTCGAAAACTTGTGTTTTGCTACATAGTTGTTTGAGTCTGTGGTGAACCATGTTGTGTTTGCAAAGCTGATTCCTCTGCTCAGACCCAATATGTTGTCACACTTTCACTTTGATAGCGAACCTACGAGCGGTGTCAAGGTTTGTACACAGGCCATGCAAATACTGCACGACAAGCAACCAGGTCGGCTGTTCACAAGGTACTTGCTTGAGTTATATGCAGATAGACTGTGTTGCTATATGTGGTGTTGGATTGAACATGAAGGAGTTTGTGAGCAAACCATTCATGTGGTCACTTCCGTTCTTATTCTCAGTAATTGTATATAGACTCCTTATGCTTCACAGTTCTCAATTCAGCCAAGCTTGCTGTGAATACATCCATAGCAGGCTCTTGCAAATAGTTACTGCTGTTGCCTAATGCAGCTTTCAGCCTTGACACCACACGAGGGCTGAGGATGGTGCTGTAGCCATGCCGTGTACTGCAGGTGCAGACCACAGAACCAGGCTCAGCATCACACAGCTGTTATAACAGATCAGTATAAGAAACAACTCGCAACGTATTGTTGAGCCACATGGAATGCATCTGTTCAAACTTTGTGTGGCACACACAACTGCAGGGCTATACAGCAGCAGATTGTTTGCGACTTGTTTTTTCTCAAGCAGAAGGGCCAGCCAATTATATGCCAATCATCAAGACACTGCCAATACAGAATCACATGGCCTGTGATACTGTATTGCCTGTGAAACATGGGCGCAGGCCGATGACCGTATGGCTATGGCTGACTGGTAACTTAATTTCACTGTTTGTCACCATGTGTCTGTTGCCCTACATAAGGCCGCTTTTGTCGGTGATCACAAGGTCACTGATACACTTGTGCTGTTGCAGGCAAAGCTTCTCCGGATTGCAGATAGCACCACAGCACTCAGCACTAGGCACTGTACTATACTGCTCCCATCTGCACGTACTGACGCGCTTTGACGCAGTTAAGCTATGTCTTGCCCTACTCCCAGTGGGCTTTCAACCATCTGTTGTTGCTGATGCTGGTGTAGGCTTCGCAGAGGTCGCTCTCTTCCTCGGCACTCTGTGAAGCTTAGCTCATGCAACATAGAGCGCCAAGCAAACTGCTGTATACTATGAGAGTCGGCATCATGGGCCCATCTTTCCCCGGGGACCGACATCATTGGATAGATAATGATTTTCAAGAACAGAGAAGCTGTACTACATGCAAGGGGCACTCTGCATGTGTCACTTTGCTTTTAGCCGTGGGCTGGGCAGGACTAGGAGCTGAATGGACAGATGTTCTTTTCCGTCTGGGTACATGCTCTGCAATCATGTGTGTTGCCCTATGTAAGGCTGCATTTTTTATGTACGAATTGTGGTTCCCATCCGTGATCATTGTACCATCCGCCTGGTTCAAAAGTGGGTAGATAAGGCGCGGGGCCGATGGCTGTAGGGCTATGGTGTACAGCAATGCCTACTAAGCCAACAAGGCATAACAGTGTCACTGAAACTGTGGTTGCCATCCGTGCTGCTGTAGGTTTAGCGGAGTTCATCCTGTACCCCGGCACCCAGCATGGTTTTGCGGTGCGTGGCAACAAGCATGTGCCAGCAGTAAACGCGGCAAGAGAAGATGCATTGAAGCGGGCTATAGCATTCTTTGGTCAGCATCTTGGCGGCCCAGCAGCAGCAGCAGCAGGAGCTGAACAGTCACAGCAGGCGGCAACAGAGCCCGTGGGTGTAAAGCTAAATCCAGCATCAACAGCAAGCAAGCAGAGCGGGTAATCTTTCAACAGACCAGTGCTGCAACGGCGGCTGTGCAATGGAAACTTAGAGTTTGTTCTAAATAAGCCCAGACTCATAGCATTACTATGCGATATTGGCCAGTGTCTTTGGGTGTGAGCCGGCAACTGACCACACACGGCAAAAGCCCTACTGGTGGCCTTGAGAGCTCCTGCAACTAGGGTCACCATGGTTAGGCAACTGTTGCCGGGCAAGAGTATTTGGCAGTTGTCCTCTTTACTCAGCTTGGTGCTGCCCATTGTTCAACAATAAGTAAGGCTTACGCCTCATGGCAGAATGACGCATGGTACCCACAGGATGCATGCCAGTGGCTCAGCTTGAGTTTGATGATCACTTTGCAACTAATCTACAGTTCAGGAATGCACGCTGGCGTGGCGCCACATTTTGCTGAGGCATGCTTGATAGACTTACGCCTACTACAATATACCTCAAAGGGACTAAAACTTATACACACATTCCAGCCATATGTTAAGATTAGCAAAACCCAGCAGTGTCTTCACTGCATCGGAAAAATCGGACCTCGGTGACAGTTGCAAAAATCCTCATGTATCATAGTCTCAGGCTCAACCATGTATCTTCCAAAACCTTTCATTGCGGCCTTCAAGTTCGATTTCTCAAGACAGAAACCCACGCTGCTACATTGAGTTGCCAATTGTGACCACAACGCAAATCATCCAAATACAAAACGATACTATCGTGTTAAAGTTAATAACATTGACACATGATACTAATGTGTATAATGATATTGATATGATGATATCAATCATAGTAGTATGACTATGTAGTGATATGTATACATGCATACCAAAACATCTGCACTGTACGTATCTGCAGCAAACCCCCACGACCATTGCGGGAGGACACACCAGTTTGCAATTTCAGTGCGTTTTGTAACCTTGCAGGAGCATTGAAAGTGCTATTTGAGTCTCACACTCTCACATGTACAACATGTCCTACGCACATTGCGTGCCCAATCGTCAGGCTGCAGCATGCTTCACTTGAAGTCGTTTATTCCCCAAAACAAGCTTAATTGTAAGTGCTATCCCACCAACGCATCAGTCATTCCACACCAACATGAGCATGCTAGGTCATCCCCCGCAGTTATTGTGCACAGCACTTCAAGATAAGCAGCACCACCGTCAGGCCTTCTGTTGTGCATCAACACAATAGCCATTTATCCAACATCTAGCGGCCAATAGTATGTTCTTCAAACGGCTGCCGAGGGACCTTGCCACGATAAGGGTTGGTCCATGTTGTGCCCTAAACCAGCTTGCGACCGCT
>NSMO01003719.1:3977-21313 GCA_002588565.1 Coelastrella sp. UTEX B 3026 | reverse complement strand
AATCAGCAGGGAGATGACTGTGGCCGTTGCTGAGCGCGCTATCAGGTAAAGAAAGGGCAAAATGCGGGTCAGATCTCAGTCTTGTTATTCCACGCAGAGACCCAAAACCCTTTCGACTTCCTTGGCGCAACGCAGCTCTGTTGAGGACTCCACGTTGCCTGAAGTGAGCGGCATCATCTTGTAGGTGACAAGGGGGCTCGCACTGCTTTGCAGGAGGTGCCTAAGCATTGAACTTTGAAGATGTCTGTTATTGAGTGCTCTGTAGGACTCTGTTCTTGCCGTTACGCTCATCTGGCATGCGTAATCACTGTTGCCTATGAAGATTCTCAAGCTAGAACACCCAGGTGACTCTTCACTATCAGGTCAGCAGCGGTCAAAGCCAGCTGTGCTTTGCCCATAACTAGACGCCGGAGCACGGCGCTAGGCTCCTCTACTGTGCTATACAGCCGGGCGTAAAACTGCTCCCGTGTGGAAGGTAGCCTGGCACCACGCCGCTGCCCCTCCCTGTCTTTCAGCAGCTGCTCAAAACCTTCTTGCTGCATACAAGCACCTTCTGCTTCCATTTTCTGGCTGCAAACGCTTGTCACATCGCTTTCAAACAGCTCATCCGCTGATTCAAACATCTGCGGAAGTATCTGCGCTACGACAGGAGTCAAACCACGCAGTAGTAACTCCCTCACTGCTTCCCTGCATCCACCCTTATCTGCTGTCCCAGAAGCAACCCACAGCACACGCAGTAGCTCGGCAGGCTTCAAACCTACCAGCAACTTGCTGATACGGCTATCTAAACCCAAAAGATCCCGCATATTATGCACTGCAGGCCCGTGGTGCTGCTTACTGATGTCCTGCATTGTTCCTGGAGCTGCTGCAAGCTTACTGTCACTGCTGAGCTCACCACCCTCAGTACAACCTGGGTCAGTTAGCTGAACAGCACCTGAAGAGGCAATCTTATTACTAACATTTTTCGGGCTTAGCTGGGACACAGCCTCCGCTAGCAGCTGTTGCTGTGCCACTTGCTGCTGCTGCAACCACGCATCACTGACCAGCAGAGCAATACCCATGTCTGCAGCAGCAGCACGGCCCAGTTTTGAATGTATGTGATGGTCTTCCTTGACTGCTGTTGCCTGGTTTTCTGCTGGCAATACAGTACTGGTGCCATCTGCTATGCTGACCTGCTGTTGCGCAGAAGGGCTTGATCTCTGCTGCTGGTCTTGCTGGTCAGCCTGTTCTGGGCTTTGGCATACTGCTGTCTGTGGGCACCCAGCCATAGCACTCCCATCGAGCGCAGCAGCAGGGGCAGGACATCCTACCTCCATAGCAACAGCATCCTGCAGTTCTGCTAGTGCTGCTTGTCCCAAATCACTCAGCTGCACATTGCATTGCCGGTGCTCCCCTGCTACTGCTGAACTACTGCTGTCATCACCGCTGCTGCTGCCATCACTGCTGCTACTGCTGTTACTACTGCTCTCACTGCCACTACTACTGCTGCTGGTGTCATCGGTACTGGTGCTGCCATGTATGTGCTTGTCATCAGGTGTTGCTGCAGCCGCGGCAGCACCAGCCGCAGCATCTGACTTGCAATTCCATTGCTGACCGTGCAGAGTATTAGCAGCGGCATCAACACAATTCTTCGGATCTCCTGCAGCAGTTTCTGCTGCTTCAAATCGCCTGCGCTTGCGGCTGCCTTCTGTACTGTCTGCTCGGGCCCAATGGCTTGCAGTCGCTGCCTCAGCACTGCTGGCAGCAGCAGTGGTGCCTGCAGCAGCAGTTGCTGATGCCAGTGGTGGCGTCCAAGGTTTGATGCCCGCCAACAGAAGCTGCACCACCTCGCTGCTTGTGGATGACAGCAGCTGCCTACACAACACAAAGACATAACAATCCAGGGTCAGGCCAAGTAGTGAATATCCTTATGTTAAGAGGGGCTACCCACCGATATGCCAAGCAGCAAAACAACACGCTGGCCATACAACTGGCCCATGCGCTCTAGTTTTGTGATATTCAGAATGTCCAAGATACAAGCTCTGCTGCTCACCTGAGGTAGAAATGATGCTGATGTGGCAGTGCTTTGAGTTGCTCAGTCAGCTCCGAACTCCACCAGAAGTTCACTGCGAAGGTCATGCCTGCAACATAGTCACGCAATCAGCAGATCTTGCCACAATGTACTTGTAGACCGGATACAGTTGGTTGCTGCACATGCTGAGTCAAAGAACGATTCACACTTGCGTGTGGTATGTGTGGCCGCCAAGTTGGTGAGCAGCTAAATGCGGAATGTGGCAGTGCTTGAGTTACTCAGTCAGCTCCGAACTCCACCAGAAGTTGATAGCAAAGGTCATGCCTGCAACATGGTCATGCAATCAGCAGATCTTGTCACAAAGTATTTGGTTCCGGACATCGTTTGTTGCTGCACGTGCAGTGTCAGGGTCAATCGAGATTCATTTCTTGCTTTGTAACATGTGTGGCATGGCAAGCAACTAGACGTGGGATGTGGCAGTGCCCTCAATTGCTCAGTCAGCTGGGAACTCCACTAAATGTTCACTGCGAAGGTCATACCTGCAACACAATCACGCAATCAGCATATATTGCCACAATGTACTTGTAGCCGGATACAATTTGTTGCCGCACATGCTGAGTCAAGAACGATTCACACTTGCGTGTGGTATGTGTGGCATGGGGAGCAGCTGAATGCAGAATGTGGCAGTGCTTGAGTTGCTCAGTCAGCTCTGAACTCCACCAGAAGTTGAGAGCAAAGGTCATGCCTGCAACACAGTCACGCAATCAGCAGACCTTGCCACAAAGTAACTGTATCCAGATGCTGCCACGCTGCCAATCTAGAATCGTTAATCTTGGTTCTGAATTGTGTCATATGGAGAAGATAAGTTACAGTCTGTTGCTGCACATGCTGTATCAGTGTCATTCGCAATTCAAGCCTTGCTGTGTGGCGCTTGTAGATGCTGTGCGACAGGTCTGGGTTTAGGGTAAACCCTAAACCCTAACCCCGAACCTGAACCCTAAACCCTAGACCCTAAACTGGACAGCATAAGTTGAGCACAAGGAATGTAACTACGGGTACGGCATAAGCTGTATACGCAAATCAACCATATATCTTAGGCACACCATTCTTTGGAATAAGGCCAGACAAGTCCGCATATTGTCATGTGGAAACAATGATACGAGTGAAAGAAGAACTAACACTCACCATCGCTGTCCACTTGATGCCACCAGCCCTCGGGAATAAACAAAGCGTCTCCAGGGTAAAGCTCAACATCAACAGCTTGGCTTAGAACATTCCTATCGCAGCAGCAACAGCACCAGCAGCAGCAGCAGCAGTGTCAATGTGTAGATGTGAGTGCGTCAGGTTGCTCAGAACATGCCTATCGCAGCAGCAGCAGCAACAGCAGCAGCAACAGCTGTGTCAAAATGTGGGTGTGAGTGTGATTGTGTCAGGCTGCTGATCATTGGATGCCACACAAGAGCTCAACGTCAACAGCTTGGCTCAGGACATGCCTATCGCAGCAGCAGCAGCAACAGCAGCAGCAGCTGTGTCAATTTGTAAGTGTGGGTGTGTAAGGTTGCTCAAAATTAGATGTTTTACAAGGGCAGAGCTCAACATCAACAGCTTGGCTTAGAACATGCCTATCGCAGCAGCGGCAGCAGCAGCAGCAACAGCAGCAGTGTCAGCTGTTTCAATATGTAATTATACTTTTGTCTGTTTGCTCAGCCAACAGCCTAAACACATTGTACAGACATTGGGTTTACAGCCATTGCTGCTGCACCTGCTGCATCTGCTGGTTTAGCTGCTGCTGCTGGTGCTGCTTAGATCACAGGCTTGAGCATCAGCGGTAGTGCATGACCCACAGCCGCACCCGGGTAGGTGTCAGTAGGTGTCAATGGTGTTCAGCGTCAGTAGCCTGTATCTGATTGTTATCCTGACGAACGATATACTATTTGTGAATCCAGATTAGCAATGTACATACACTGCATGGCACTGTATGGCATAGACCAGGGAAGCAAAAGTCCCCTGTAAAGCGGGTGCTTCAGTCTGGTTGCGCAGCATTGCCCGATTGACAAGCTTGTAAAAACCCAATATAGCATAAATCTGCAAGTTATCTGCATCATACATGAAAACAACCAACAAACATAACCTAGATGTGTACTTAAACCTATACGCAATTCAGCGAGTGTCATCCATCCATACACCCAGATTATAATGGGTATATCCAGAGTATAATATTTCACTAAGCGATCTAAATCATCCCCGATAGTCACCTGTATAGTGGGTGCTTGTCAAAATCTGGTTCAGCAAAATTCACACAGCTATGATTGCTTGCTTCGCCACCAAGGGCCCTCAAGAGAAACCTGTGAGAATCTGTAATTAATATTCTATCACATATAAGAACCAGCCAACAAGAATAGTACAGTTGTTTGAACGACTGATAAGCACTTCATATAACTCATAACCATGCATCGCAATTTGCACTATGCGATCGAAATCATCCCCGATAGTCACCTGTATAGTGGGTGCTTGTCAAAATCTGGTTCAGCAAAATTCACACAGCTATGATTGCTTGCTTCGCCACCAAGGGCCCTCGGGTATAAACCAAATATGGCATCTGGTCGAAACAACTTCACGCGCTTGCGGCCGGTGACGACGCACAAAAGGTTCTGGTAGGGATCATAGTGCGTGCTTGATCGACTGGGCCTGCAGTCATAAACACCATAAATATAAACTACCCACCAGCCATAGCTCTATGGCCATGCGCCCCGTGCCCCGCCCTCAACTTACACTAGCGCTCCATGGAAAGTGCTACGCAGGGTCCATTCATCCATTGTAACAGGCACAGCCGGTGGCAGTACTTAGCCCAAAAATGTTCAAGCTGTAGGGTGGACTGTCAAGTAATTGACAAGCACGATACTAATCTGACCCCAATGTGACCTGTCATTCATACAAATGGTACATATAGTAGCTGAATAGGAAAGATGGTTTGAGACACCTTGTAGCTCTTCCATTATAAACCAATGGATGAAGCTGCTGTGGCTGGCCGGGGCCCACAGACCAGTCCCACTGATCAGCATATGTACCACAACCATTGTAGATTGGCCCAAACTAATTTCTCCCAAAGAAAAGGTCACTGTCTTAGACGGTGCTCTCTACCAGTGACTGTACTCGTTATAACACAGCCAACTGACACAACACTGCAGGGATTTTTTTTCTAGCTCTCTCTGTTGGCGAAGTTGTTAGTAAATCTACTATTGAACCCTGCGAACGATGGATGTAGCACATGCATCTCATGCATATAACATTGAGTGCAACACACCTGCTGCTGGACCGTTCAGCAGCTAGCTCAGAAGCTGGCTGCAGTAGGAGCTGCAGTAGGAGCTAGCTCAGAAGCTAGCTGCAGTGGGATACTTATACCGGCTATGTGCAGGATATATGTGGCACATATATCATGCACATAGCCAGTATAACTATCCTACTGCAGCTAGCTTCTGAGCTGGCTCTCTCTGTCAGTACATATAACATTGTGTGCAACAATGGCGGGGCCGAATTCCATAGAGCTATGGCTGGTGGGTAGCTCTTATATAAACAGAAAATAAGAAATCAACAGAATAAGATATTCATTATACTATAGATAAAAATAAATAATGTAATACTGTATAATGTATGATGAAAAATCTCATACATATAGCATTGAGTGCAAGACACCTGCTGCTGAGCCACATATTGATGGATGTGAGCTGCTTTTCACCAACAAGTGTACTGGGTAACACAGCCAAAGGGCATAACACTGCAGCAAGCTTCTGAATGAATGAGTGAGCTCCGAATAGCGCTTTCAAGAGAGCGCTAGCGTAAGTTAAGGGAGGGTAATGTGTGTGTTGGGGCGACTTCACATTCCCTACCGTACAAGCAAGCTTCTGATCTAGCTCTCTCTGTTAGTGAAATCATTAGTACATATAGCTTGGTGAGCAACACCCATGAGATTGCAACCACAGGGCATGCGCGCACTAAACCTCACATGCCATTCGCTGGCTCGCTGGCTAGTGCGGAGGAAAGCCGGTTACTGACAGGTTCTTCTCTATAACACACCTGCTGCTAAACCACATGTTGATGGAAGTGAGTTGCTTTTCCTGAAGCATATCCGGTGCTGGGACGTCTTGCATCAGGACAGACAGATCTGCAGCAGCAGCAGCAGCAGCAGCAGCAGCAGCAGCAGCAGCAGCGTCGGCAGCAGCAGCAGCACCGGTTAGGTGGCATGACCTGGTGGCTAGTTTTGGAAGCCGCTATGAAAAGGCCTGCTGTATACTGCTCAACATGACCAGGAAAGTGGCTGCGACCGGACTTGATGCGGTGCGGCATATGCACTCCTCAGGACTTGCCAAATGAGATTCCATCAAGCCATGATAAAATCACGCAATGTAGGATGAGCATTGGACCGGGAAATCCCGGGGGGGGGGGGGGGGGGAGGGGCTGGCTGCGGACGACTAGTTCCAGTGTCTGTCCTGGATTTTCCGATCCCAGGCTCATGCTACAGTGCGTAAAATAGTCATATGGTTCAGCCGCTGACCTGGGGCCTGCAGGGATTGCTGGGCCAGGTGCAGGTTTACATGTGTGAAGTCACCACCAGCTGCTGCTGCTAACGCTGGGGAGCTTGGGGCCTGGACACCTTCCTGTTGCTGCTGCTTCTGCTGCTGCTGGTGGTGGTAATGGTACTCCTGCTGCTGCTGGTGCTGCTGGGCTGCAATTCCCAGTAGCTCACCCAGTGTGCATGCTGCCGATAGATATGCTGCTCAAAATTTGGCAAAGAAGTTGCTGCCAATGGCACAAACAGCTCAGAAATTGAGACAGATAATGTTTAATACAGACAGAATGTGTGTGACAACTGCCCTGGGTCCTCCGGGCACTGCTGGGCCAGATACAGGTTGATATTGGTAAGGTCACCAATGGCAGCTGCTGCTGCTGCTGCTGGGGATCCCTGGGGCTGGACCCCTTCCTGTTGCTGCTGCTGCTGCTGCTGCTGCTGCTGCTGCTGCTGCTGCTGCTGCTGCTGCTGCTGCTGCTGTGGGCTGCAATGTTTAGTACCTCCCACACTATGCATGCCACGGATGTGTGCTGCTCAACACAATCAGTACCATTCCTGTCAATGGCGCAAATAGCTGAGACAACAACACAAGGGAAGGTGCATACAACGTACTGTGTTCAGCCACCGACCATGGCCCTGCAGGACTGCTGTGCAAGGTGCAGGTTTATGATTGTGAAGTCACCCCCAGCTGCTGCTGATGCTGCTGCTGCTGCTGCTGGTGCTGGGGAGCTTGTGGCCTGAACACCTTCCTGTTGCTGCTGCTGCTGCAGTTGCTGCTGCTGCTGGTTCTGGGCTGCGATGCCCAGTAGCTCCCCCAATGTGCATGCCAGAGCCGCGTCAGCATTGCCGAAGAAGAGCTGCCAATGGCGCAAAACCTCAATAACACATCCAGTAAAAACACAAATACATCACCAGCCACTGACCTGGATTTTGCAGGGACTGCTGTGCCAGAGACAGGTTTGTACTGCTGAAGTCACCACTAGCAGCTGCTTGTGCTTCTTGTGCTGCTTTGATCCTGGGGCTGGCAGCTTCATGTTTATGCTGCTGCTGCTGCTGCTGAGCTGCAATGCCCAGTAGCTCTCCCAATGTGCATGCTACCGATCTGTGCTGCTCAATATCGCCAAAAAAGTTGCTGCCAATGGCGTTACAGTATTAGAAATAGCTCACAGGTTAGGGCAGAAATGTGTTTAACACAGACAGAATGTGTGTGTCAACTGACCTGGGTCCTCCAGGGACTGCTGGGCCAGATACAGGTGGATATTGGTAAGGTCATCACCAGCTGCTGCTGCTGCTGTCGGTGGTGCTACTGTGGATGCCTGGGGCTGGACACCTTCCTGTTGATGCTGTTGCTGCTGGCGCTGCTGCTGCTGGGCTGCAATGCCCAGTAGCTCTCCCAATGAGCATGCTACCGATGTGTGCTGCTCAATATCGCCGAAGAAGTTGCCGTTGCCTGCATACATAGCCTGCAAGTTGTAAGCAGCAAACAAAGCACAGCAGGAAAAGCACATTAACTGGGGGATTGCTAGTGGTGAGAGGCATTGATTATGATAGAGCAGTTGCCTGTTGAAGAGTTCACGGTCAAAGACGGTACCTTTTGAAATAAGAAGAAGTGCTGAGGACTGAATGCCGCGTAGATAGTAACATTGGTGGTTCACAAGCGGCTTTTGCTGTTGTCAGGATGGCACATACGGAGGCTACAGAGCAGCCTCAGGCTAACTGCTGGGGCTGGGAAATACTGAGTTGCGGGGAGCCGGCTACTGTTGCAGTGCGGCGAAGATTCAGCCTGCAGCAACAGTATACTAGTAGGGTGTCCACCACCAACCAGCAGCTCAAAAGCCGTGATTATAGCAGCGGGGTGATTACATGCACTGCTAACATGCGTTTGTGTTACTTGTTAGGCCATGAACGGCTTCATAAAGGGATGCAAGCGCGCGCAGGGGCACGGCTTTGCTGTTCGCACCTGTACTGTAGCATGTCCTGCTGCTTGGGTTAGATACGCGAAGCCTTCCTGCCCCGCCCATTTGTTTACAGCGGGCCATGTCTTGTTGAGTCCCCTAAACACAGCTGGATGAGCACGGGACTCTGCTTCACGCATGACCTCCGAAACTAGCTTCGCATCCATCTGTCCATCACACACGCTTTATTGAGTGCAGGCAGGCCCGCCACGAAGGTCTGAATAATTCAGGGTACTGGAGATAAGCATTATCAAGCGGTGTAGTCGGCTGCATCACAGACAGGTAGATACGTACATAAATGCAACCCGCTCCGGCCGTAAGGCGCTTGCCCAAAGACACAAAGGGAGGCTCAGCCTGCCACAACAAACACAAACAAACATTTTCTGGGAAAAGGCGCCCTTCGAGACTTGAGTTGTGTCACAAGAGCAGAGGCACATCACAGCTGTACTGCTGGGACTTGCGTGCACGTGCAGCGCGGAACAGCGTTGTCAAGGAAGTTTCGCGACGCATCCGCCACCTCTGCAAAGAGATAGAATCACCAACGTGCATAGCCCGTCGTGTCTGCCTAGGGCCTGCAGCTTGGGGCAGCCCCTCTCTGCCGAGCCTCGGCAGTGCTGATTGAGCAACTTCAAGCGCAACGCACACCTGAGCACCTTCAGGTGCAACAAGGGAAGTCCCTGCAGCAGGGCAAGAGGCAAAACAGACGCCACCGCCGGGAATTGAACCCGGGCCTCCTGCGTGACAGGCAGGGATACTGACCACTATACTACGGCGACCTCCAAGGTCGTGACTCAGCTGCTACTGGTAGCTGGGCGGATAGGCGGATGCAAACCAGGCTCCCTGAGCACGCTATGAGGTGTACACTTGAAATAAAGCAACTTTTCAGAAAAAGGGTTTTTGACATGTTTAACAACACTGTAATAACATGTCAATGACAACAAACGTCATACAATACCAACAGCGAGCTCTTGGACCGCTATATGCTGAACTTGTCATGATGTGTAATCTGGCATCAGCGTTCAGTTGTGCTGCTTTGGCCTGACTTGCTTGGTTCAAGACATTCCAAGTAGGCTACATCAGCAAGCAACCATGATTGGCCCTAGAACAGCAGCAGTGACCATGCCAGTTCGCAGAATACACACGAATACAGCTGTAGGCATACTCAGCAGACTTTGCAACATGCCCATCAATCGACACTATAGATCTATCTGGCCAGGTTGGTCAGACCTGATTCAGGCATCAAATCAAGCCTGTTGTCATACATGAGCAACTCTGTGGCTTCGGAGGAGTGCCCCAAAAGTGTACGGAACCACCCTGAATTCTGCAACACTGAACAAACATGCACACCATGATACATGACGATTTCAACGAACACAAGCAGGTGGCGCGAATCTGGACGTGAGGAGCCGAATGGGCTATCAGGCTAGTCAGACACAGTGCTGCTATCCATTTGTGTTGCTGCTGCTGCCGCATCCCCACGCAAAACCCTCCACAAGCTGCTGCGTCGCCAGCGTTTGCGCCATTGCACACTGCCATGTGTTCTTACAAACTAAACCCCTGCTATCCTCTGAGCTAGGCGCTGTGAATGCAAAAAAAAGATTGGATCCAAAGCATACAAGAGCAGCCTAGGTTTGCTGTTATCAAGCAATTGCTGCTGCTATCAGTCTGAGCTGCTGCTGTTGCTATCAGTCTCTTGCTGCTGCTATCAATCTGGTGCTGCTGCTGCCCTGGTTTGCCACGCTTTCACCACAAATGCCTCCACAGTTTCCAACAGCTGTTGCTGCCTACCTTTGAACCAATGATTAGCGCCACTTATGTTTACAGATTGTGCTCCTGCTATACTCCGAGCCAGGTGCCGTGAATGCGTAGAATGTATTTAACTCCAAGCCATGCATGTGCAGGCGTGCAGTCGCTGCTGTTAATCTGTTGCTGCTGCTATCCATCTGCTGCTGCTGCTGCGGCGGCGGCGGCGGCTGTCCTGCTTTGCCACGCTTTCACCACAAATTCCTCCACAGTTTCCAACAGCTGTTGCTGCCTACCTTTGAACCAATGATTAGCACCACTCATGCTTACAAACTGTGCCCCTGCTATACTTTCTGCAAGCCGCCTTGCATCTGACTCCTGGCAGATTGCATCAGAGGCCCCATGAATGACCAGCACAGACGGTTGGGGCTGGTGGTTACTGATTGCGGCACAGGCCCCGGCCATGTCCAAGGCAAATCGCTCTTGCATCTCCTACAAGCAGCAAGTAATTGATTCAATCAGCAATTTCAAGCAACATTCTAGATGGTCAGGTATCCACTGTAGATTCTCTCTCTATTACAGCCTTGCCATGGAAGTTAAAACCTGGTGATGGTGCTGCATTGAGGCCCCATGAATGACCGATACAGATGGTGGGGGCTGGTGGGGGCTGGTGGTTACTGATTGCGGCGCAGGCACTGGCCATGTCCAAGGAAAAACGCTCTTGCATCTCCTGCAAGCAGGAACAGAGGTGTTCAGCAACCACACAGCCTTGCCATGGCAGTTGTAACCTATTTATGATGCTGCAGTGAGGCCCCATGAATGACCAGCACAGATGGTTGGGGCCGGTGGTTACTGATTGCAGCGCAAGTAGCGGCCATATCAGGACAAAATCGCTCTTGCATCTCCTGCAAGCAGCAACTGTGATCTTCAGCAACCACACAGCCTTGCCATGGAAGTTATAACCTATCTATGGTGCTGCACTGAGGCCCCATGAATGACCAGTACAGATGGTTGGGCTGGTGGTTACCAATGGTGGCGCATGCACCGGCCACATCGAGAGAGAAGCGCTCTTGCATCTCCTGCAAGCAGCACCAATGATCACAAGCAACCACACAGCCTTGCCATGGAAGTTATAACCTATCTATGGTGCTGCACTGAGGCCCCATGAATGACCAGTACAGATGGTTGGGCTGGTGGTTACCAATGGTGGCGCATGCACCGGCCACATCGAGAGAGAAGCGCTCTTGCATCTCCTGCAAGCAGCACCAATGATCACAAGCAACCACACAGCCTTGCCATGGAAGTTATAACCTATCTATGGTGCTGCACTGAGGCCCCATGAATGACCAGTACAGATGGTTGGGCTGGTGGTTACCAATGGTGGCGCATGCACCGGCCACATCGAGAGAGAAGCGCTCTTGCATCTCCTGCAAGCAGCACCAATGATCACAAGCAACCACACAGCCTTGCCATGGAAGTTATAACCTATCTATGGTGCTGCACTGAGGCCCCATGAATGACCAGTACAGATGGTGGGGGCTGGTGGTTACTGATTGCAGCGCAAGTAGCGGCCATATCAAGACAAAACCGTTCTAGCATCTCCTGCAAGCAGCAACTATGATCTTCAGCAACCACACAGCCTTGCCATGGCACTTATAACCTATTTATGGACTAGTCTTTATGATGCTGCACTGAGGCCCCATGAATGACCAGTACAGATGGTTGGGGCTGGTGGTTACCGATGGTGACGCATGCACCGGCCACATCGAGAGAGAAGCGGTCGTGCATGTCCTGCAAGCAGCACCAATGATCATAAGCAACAATCAGGGTTCAAGGTACAGCACAGGGTAATGACCGCTGAGGCTGGTGGGTACGGATGGTGGCGCAGGCCCTGGCCATATCTAGGGAGAACCGCTCTTGCATCTCCTACATGAGTATTGACGGCAGAACTTGAAGTGTCACAACACAAGTGATTTCTTTACGCTGCACCCAAGAAAAAGTTCTCTTGTGTTTCCTACAAGCAGCAACACACCACCAAACAACATCAAATGTGTCACGGCAGACCTAAAATTGTCACACAGTTGTGTTAGGTCTGCATGACTAGTACAGATGGTCGGGGCTGGTGGTTACCGACAACAGCGCAGGCACTGCCCATATTTAAGGAGATCCGCTGTTCCATCCCTTACATGAGTAAAGACGGCAGAATTCAAATCGTTAAAACAAATCAAATCTCTCTATGCTTTACCCAGGAAACATCTCTCTCGCGTCTCCTACAAGCAGCAACACAACACCAAGCAACAGATGTCAAGCAGGCATCAAACTGTCATAGGCTTTATGTTAGGTCTGCATGACATTTACAGACGGTTGGGACTGGTGGTTACTGTTTGCAGCACATACTCCAGCCATATCTAGGAGAAACCGCTCTTGCATCTCCTACAAGCAGCAACAGCACTCCTAAGCACCAGCACAGCATTGCTACAGAAGTCATAACCTAGTTATGAGGCCGCACTGCGGTCCTATGAATGACCAGTACAGATGGTTGGGGCTGGTGGTTACCGATGGCGGCGCAGGCACTGGCCGGGTCTAGGGAAAATCGCTCCTGCATTTCCTGCAAGCAGCAAAACAGATGCCAAGCAGCAATCAAGCCTTGCTATGACAGATGTCACGTAACTTCTTGAAGTTTGATAGTATGTGTGCACATTGTTGTAATTGTGCTGAAGCATTGTAAGGCTTGCAAAACTCCTGAACAAACAGAACAGAACAGAATTGCATTGGGGCTTGCTTGCAACTGCTGTATCAAACAAACAACAAACACTGATGTGATATCAAATTATAAGGTAGATCAAAACACCATTAACATGCCCGATAGCAGCATATGGTCCGCAATCGGTGATCGAGACAAGCAGTTCACCTCTGCAGTCAGGCTCCAATGTATCTCAGCGCCATCGACGTCCCTCTTGCTAAGCTGCCTTCACGGCCTGGTTTGTTGTAACTGTTGTAACACATCCATATTTGCTGGTTTGACCTTGTGGAAACTATTAAATAAGAAAAACCACCAATACGCATGGTAGAACAACTCATGTCAAACAAACAGAGATCCAAACATTCATTTTGCCGTTGCTCTGCTGTAACCAAATACCGTTCCCATCTCTCTTGCTCTCTTGCTGACTTGATTCACGCCCCCCCTCCTCCCCCCCGCTGCAATCATTGTGTAAACAACATACAACAAACACTGAGGTGATATCAATTATATGCTAGTTGAAAACACCATCATCAAGTCAAATAGCAGCATATGTTCCGCAAACAATGGTTTAAACCACACAATTTACATCTGCAGTTAGGCTCCGATGCTTTACTGCTGTGAGGTCATTCGTATGCCAACTCACACACTGTGCAACACAACATCACTTCAAACAACAGGATATATCCCGCAAACAAGAACAGTACCTCTGGAGTTAGGCTCCAATGCATTTCAGCGCCGTCGCCGTCCCTCTTGCTAACTTGCCTCCACGGCCCCATCCTCTGTAACACATCCGCTGCGATGTAATTAGCCCAAAGTAAACTATCAGGTGCTAAAACAGACCACCAATTACGCATGATACAGCAACCCATGTCATACAAACTTTAAAGACATAAACATCCACTTCACCGCTACAATCAGGCTCTGCTCTGTTTAACCACAGTCGCATCTATTTTCCTTTCTTGCTAACCTGTTTAAAGTCCCCCCTAGCTCTCGCAATCTTTGTGTAACCAACTTACAGCAAACATTGATGTGAGTACAGTTATATGCTAGCTCAAAATCCCATTAACACTTCCACGACATCAGCCTGCAGAGGCTCTACTCGTCCGCAAACAATGTCGATTGCAAAAAACACTTTACCTCTGCAGTCAGGCTCCAATGTATTTCAGCGCCGTCGCCTTCCCTCTTGCTAGTTTGGCTCCACGGCCCGGTCTGTTGTAACTGTTGTAACACATCAGGTCCATATCTTTGTGTCATATTGAGTGTTAGGTCATAACGGCCCGCGATCAGCACCACCAAGGGTATATCACCATATTTGCCACTGTATAATGTGGCATTGATTGCACCCCTGCTGTGTCCTGGATTAGCAGCAGCAGCAGCAGCACCACCACCAAATTTAGAGACAGTAATATGCTAAACTTCGTGTCAAGTCTCCTCGACCTCTGCTGTGTCCTGGAGCAACGGCAGCAGCAGCACCAGCAGCAGCAGCAGAAATAGTGGCCAGACCGCAATGAGAACGATCTGGTGAAGTGTTGTATAACTGCTGTGAAACATCAGGTTCATATCTTGGTGGTATTGAGTGTCAGGTCATAACGACTGGCGATCAACACTATCAAGGGTATATCACCATATTTGCCACTGTATAATGTGGCATTGATTGCACCTCTGCTGTGTCCTGGGTTATCAGCAGCAGCAGGAGCAGCAGCAGCAGCAGAAATGGTGGCCAGACTACAATGCGAACAACTTAGTGATGCGTTGTTTGAACTGGTGTAACACATCAGGTTCATATCTTTGTGTCATATTGAGTGTCAGGTCATAACGGCCGGCGATCAACACTATCAAGGGTATATCACCATATTTGCCACTTTTTCATGTGGCATTGATTGCACCCCTGCTGTGTCCTGGATTAGCAGCAGCAGCAGCAGCACCAAATTCAGAGACAGTAATGTGCTAGCCTTCATGTCAGGTCTCCTAAACCTCTGCTGTGTCCTGGAGCAGCAGCAGCAGCAGCAGAAATAGTGGCCACACTGCAGTGAGAACGATCTGGTGAAGTGTTGTATAACTGTTGTAACACGTCAGGTCCATATCTTTGTGGTATTGAGTGTCAGGTCATAGCGACCAGCAATCAACACTATCAAGGGTATATCACCATATCTGCCACTGTACAATCTGGCATTGATTGCACCCCTGCTGTGCCCTGGAAAAACAGCAGGAGCAGCAGCAGCAGCAGCAAATTCAGAGACAGTAGTGTGCTATACTCAGTGTCACGTCTTGATAAAACTTGACCAGCACTACCAAGGGTACATCGCCACGTCTGCCACTGCATAATGTGGCATCAACTGCACCCCAGCAGCAGCGGCAGCGGCAGCAGCAGTACCATATCAGACATCAACACTGTGGTTGATCGAAGTGCCGAGGCCAGCTGCCCAGCTTTACAAAGGGTATATCCCCATTTTGCTACTGAACAATGGCATTTATTACACATCAATCATGTTGGCACAGTGTCATTGTAATGTGAATATCAGAAAACCCTCACTCCCAGTCAACTTACTCCCGTAGGTGGCCATGGCGCTGTGCAGTAAGCATGAGATAACTTGCGCGGTGTCACTGCTGCTGCTGCGGCTGCAAAAAAAGGCTACTGCTGCTGCTGCTACTGCCCTGTTCAGATGGGGTAATCAGCATGTACCAAGTTGGGCCGTAACTTTATGACTCACATGCTCACCCAGTAACATAACAACTTGCTTATTGTGCTGCTGCTCCAGGAATGACTTTGCTGCTGCCATCTGTTCAACTTCCTGCAGGAACAGCAGCAGCAGTCCAAACATTGGACATGCGATCTGATGGGGTTGATCTACGTTCTTGATATGTATGGCGCTGGTTGTTGCTGCATTCGCCCGCCATGCATTTATATATTGCAGGTTATCATATGGGAACGGTCTCACTCGCTCTTTTGCATGGTGCCACACTTTTTGCATTCACCCGCCACGAAAAAAAACTTGCAACTCCTCAAAGGGGGCTGAATTAACTTCTTGCCATGCACAGCATCACACTTGCTACAATCACGGGCCATACGTTGATAACAGCAGATCGCAGCAACACCAGTTTATCAAACAGGTTTACCAACAGGTTTACAGCAACAGCAACAGGTTGCAAGTGACGCTGCAGGAACACATCTGTTTGCTGTGCTGTGGTCATGCACAGTCTGCCTGCAGGACACGCACTAAGGCACTTCATTTGCATCAATCTGGGGCTGATAACATGCGTGGGTCATGTCACGGGCTTCACACAAGCACCTGGACTAGGTGGTATTTAGACTGCAGGCGCAAGCATATACGACAGCTACCAGGAGCACTAAACTGCACATAAACAGCTGCTGCGCAAGCCCTACCTTCATGAAACCGCCGAATTTGAAGTCGCCGCTGCTGTCCATGTTGCCAGCGTAGTCGAAACGTAAGCTGCTGATTCCCAACTTGTTGGCCAGGTGTTCTGCTATGGCTGGAAAGTGGAAGCCCTGTTTGTGCGAGGCGAAGCCGTGGCATAGTACGGCGCAGTGATGGGGCGCGAAAAGCTTTGTTTGTTGGCTATTTGCGACTGGATTTGGGGTTTGCGGTTCTGTGAGTATGCCAGCTAGTGTGTGGCCCTCTGGGCTGTGGAAAGTGACCTTGGTTTCCCGCATTTGGCATGTGCTAGCGCACGCAGAAGTCCTAATGAGCCACTTAAGGAGCGTATAGTAGCAGTGCGATGCTATGGGTCTGCTTGAGTTGCGCAATAATGGAGTATCGAGCAGCAAGTGGTATGGCAGTACAGTAGCAAGCTTGAAGATCATACGGCGTGCTATGTGGATATTAGCGCGGCAGTGGCCGCGATTTGCAGACGGAAAGCAATAGAGCTATCTAGGTGAGCCCTCTGACACCAGAAAATCGAAAACTTGTCCTAACAAACCGTAACTGGTATCGATCGAACCTCCTGCCTTGGTGATGCCTGTTGCCTTCCCTGTTCAATCCCCAGCAGATCACCGCCGTACTGTGACCCGTTTTATTGGACTGTTTGCCGCCATACGTAGACATCCGCCAGGGCTGCAAAGCCATCTGCACCTGCCCGTGCTCGCCACCGCTTCCGGAACTCGCTCAGAAGATACACTCGTTGTCTGACTTTTGAAACAAGTAGATACTGTCCTCACGCTTTACCTCGGCGCGCACCGCCTCAGCTCGCTGAGCACTTCCAACAGCAGCAATTTGCAGGGCTTCAGCACTTGCCAGCATGCACACCATCTGGACGAGAGCAAACACCGTAGTCACCTTTTTCGCAACGGTGCTATCC